>PJEX01000323.1:0-11069 GCA_005350895.1 Colletotrichum tanaceti | reverse complement strand
AGCTCCGGACCGGCTGTTTTCCCGGCCACTCACTGGTCATGCGGTGCAGTGACATTACGGCACAGTGCGCTACCGAACCGTCAATTTTAAGGGTCGTTTCTGGGGCGCATTAGGGGGATTGGGGGGATTAGGGGCGCATGACGCACTAACCGACAGTGCTACCTTTTTCCGTGGAGCTCCAGCTAGCTCGACGCTCTTTCTTTCAGCCTTGCAGGTCTCCTACCCATTTGCAGAGTACTGGGTAGCATCCAACACCACTATTCTTCTCGTTTGAAGGTTGGCTTCTTTTTTTCTTTTGATTTCTTTTTCTCCTTTTGATTTCCCCCAGGGCAGACGGTTGTCTTGAAACTGGTCGTCACCATGAACAAAATTCGCGCCATTCAGGCGCTGAACAAGAAAGAAATCGAAAATGGAATGTAAGTCTCGGGTGCGCCCTCTCCTCCAGCTCCCATAACACCTGCGCTGACACCCAAAAAGCTCACCCGAGGGCTCCTGGCACGTCGACTACCGCGACACGGCCTACATATACTTTGGCGGCCTCCCCTACGAGATGTCGGAGGGCGACGTGATCACCGTCTTCTCCCAGTTCGGCGAGCCCGTCTGGCTCAAGCTGGCACGCGACAAGGAGACGGGCAAGTCCAAGGGCTTCGGCTGGCTCAAGTACGAGGACCAGCGCAGCACCGACCTGGCCGTCGACAACCTCGGCGGCGCCACCATTAAGGACCGGCTCATCAGCGTCGACCACGCGCGCTACAAGTTCCGCGACGACGAGGACATGGACGAGGGCAAGGTCGACTGGGCGACCGTCGCGAAGCAAGAGGCCGGGGACAAGACGGACGAGGAGGAGGGGTCCGAAGAGGAAGAAAAGGAGGCGCGGCCGATGCTGCCCGAGGAGAGGGAGCTCGCCCTCCTGATACGGGACCACGACGAGGACGACCCGATGAAGGGGTTCCTGATCGAGGAGAAGAAGAAGGAGATCGAGGAGGCGCTGCGGCGGCGGATGGGGGACGACAGGTCGGACCGGAAGAAGAGGCACAAGCATCGGCACCGGTCGCACCGGTCACGGAGACACGACAGCGACGAGGAGATGAAGGACGCTGACCGCGACGGCGAGGACAGGCACCGGAGCAGGAGGTCACGTCGCGACGACACGCCGGACGACGACAGGAATCGCAGAGACGACGAATGGGCCAGCTCGCGGCGCCACAGACGGCGGGACGAGTCCCGGGAAAGAGACCCGAAACGGGACGAGAGGAGCCGGAGGGACAGGGACGACCGCTCGAGGGAGAGACGGAATGGGGATCGAGGCGGGGAGGATGACAAGCGGAGGGAGCGTCGGCATCGCGACCGCGACGGGTCGGAAGAACGCCACCACGGACGGCACAAAGATCGCGGTGATGAGCGGCGACACAGAAGACGGAGTCGGAGCAGGTCGCCTTGATCTCTGGAAAGAAAAGAAAAAAAGACAAAAGTTCGACATGAAGCAAGAAAAATGAAAGGGAAATTTACTTCATAAAATAGAAGCGATGCTATCGCTGATACCCCCCTGAATGCCTGCCTGGTCCTTTGATAACTCCAGATAAAACGCCATGCCATGAGCCTAGTACACACACGAATCTCAATAGAGTTTCAGCAAACAATAGATAGACAGCTCTCCGTCGCGCGCTCATGACGACGCGCCGCCCAAATACCTTTTCCAGCCTTCTCGCACGACGTAGCGTCGTCCGTCTTCCCCCTTGGATACCACAAACTTCTCCCACCTGGCGTCCTGCCCGGCGCCGATGACGACCAGGCTGTCTTCGGTAATCCATCCGATGACGCCCTTTTGGGGCCTCGTGGTCCCAAGCGTCGTCTGGTCCGACAAGGGCAGCCCGCCGACCAGCGGGTCATCGCCGGCCTCAAACGGCGCAGACGCGAATGAGTACACATCTGAGAACAGGCGCGGCATCAGCGGGATCTTTCCCAAGAAACCCCACCGCCCCTTGCCGTCGTCAGCTGGCCGACCCGCGAGGATGCCGGATCCTGCCATCTGCGACGCCGTCGGGCTCGTCGGCGCGGTCATGGGCTTCTTGGGATGCGGCACGTCGAAGACGTGCAGCGTGGACTTGTCCGACGTGCAAGCCAACTTGGTGCCTTCGGGACTGAAGCCGAGCGAGAAGATGGTTGCGGGATCGACGCCGCGTCTCAGCTCGGCCAGACGAGCACAGTTGGTGGTTGCGAACACCCTGATCAGCGTGCCCATTTCACTTGCTGTGGCCAACAGCTCGCCGTCCGGGCTCAGCTGGATGGCTCGCAGAGCGGATGAGTGGGCCGGGATGATGCTGACGTTGCCGGTACTGATCTCGACAAGCTGAATTTGGCCGACCGTTCTGCCCGGGAAGGCGATCATCTTGTCGGACATGGCGACGAGGCCGAGGGGGTTATCCGTGGTTTCGTACACCGACTGGAGGTCGGGCGGCTTGGCAAACGAGTAGACGCGAACGCTGTTCTGGAGCGCGACGACGATGCGGTTGCGGCCGATGCGGACGCCGCGCACCGGGGTCAGAGAGGCGATTTCTATGGCGACCCTCCCTTTCATGTCGTCCCATATGATTGTCTGTGCAGTTCATGAGTTTTTTCTTTAGCTCTCTGACGGGGTGAAGCGGGTGATACGCACTTTACTGGTGCTAAACTTGGGTTGCCTGCCACCACCGACGAGGGCGAGATAGTTGGTGGTCCCCATCATTTCGACAAGGCCGATGCCGGCATTGAAGTCTGGCTCAAGATTTAGCTCCGTCCTTGAGGCTGGTTACGAAAACAGAATGCGCCAAACCTCTGGATGCCTTCAAGAGGCATGACTTGGTGTGGAAGACTGCATGTTGTTAGGGACGTGTCCACATTTCTCGGGCCGCTCAAACCACGACTTACTGCATATTCCCGAGTTGAGGCCAACAGAGAAGCAGCTGGCATCACTGTTAAAGGATGCGGACAGCACCACCGTAGAGGCCGCCGTCTCTATGGGCGGGCGTGTGTTCATAGTGACCGAGATGACACTGTGCCTGTAAGTCGCCGTGCCGGTGCTGGGTTGGTGACGCTGCAGCCTGTGTGACGGTGAGGGGCTCGGCAATAAGGGAGATGGGAGCTTTGGATGGGGGGGGGGAGGGATGCAAGGCCGACGGGCCAAGCCGATGTTGTGCTATTTCTGAAGGTATTTGTTATGATATCATCCTTGACAAGTGCATCTCTCGGTGGAGAGAGAAGCGTCTAGCAAGGCGGTGGTCGTCCGCGATGATATGTTAACATGAGATGGGATGGTTCTATTTAGCAGCGGCAGAGGCTTTGGGGGGCGCGGCCGGTCGGAGTCAGCTGGGCGGCTTGAGTCAGGAAAACAACGGCCGGAACCAAGCAAACGGAGATTGGCAGTTGTACAGTATGCAATCAGCAAACAGCCAGAGTGCTGGCACAAAGAAAAGGGAGTGAAAGAGAGCCTCAGACGGGCAATGAATGGTTCGCACTACGAGACGGGTGTTCGCAAACAAGACCTCGTGGGCTGTGTGTCTCAGCAGAGAAAGTGAAGTCAGCCTGGGACGCTCTGGAAGTGAGGTACGTATCGTCCGTTCTGTCCGCGCAACGGGCTGCGGTACGGCACGGGTACATTGCTTGGGTACATTCGTAGGTCCTTGGTAGATAAGATGCATCGGTAATCTGGGTAGTGAGGCAGTTAGACACTGAATGCGGTACCGCCAGGTGTAGGCCACCTGGCCGTCCAGCGTCCTAAGAACCGTTGTACGGAGTACAGGTATGTTTGTTGTAACGCGCTGCCAGCTGTAGTGTGCACTACCATCGCTTTCTGAATAGGTACCTTACCTACCTGGTAGGTAGGTAGGTAGGTACTGTGACATCGTACGGAGTACAGACAGCAGTTAGAGAAGCGGCGGAAAGCTTCAGCACTGGCCAAGCAGCCAGACTCGCGAGTCACCAGTCTCGTGACCTGTCATCCATCCTCTCCCCCCCAATATTGCCCGAGGATACCCCGCTACCTGTACCTTTCCCATCCAGGCCTAGCGCCAATCTTGGGGGAAAGGAGCGTGGGCCGGGGAGTTGCTGGCCCCTTAATTGGGCGCGCAGGAGCAAGCAAATCAATTGGCTGGGGGGCTGCTTGGGGACGTCCTGCCGCAACATTTTGTGTGAAATTGCATATTCCAACAGCCGTCGGTCAAGACCCTCCCGTCCCCTTTAGCACCTGCACCTGCACCTCCTGTCCGACCCCCTAGGTCCCATTCCAGAACAACGACATTTGGGATCCAGCAGTCCTTTTGCTCCCCTTCAACCCCGACACGAACACGACCCTCGCTGTCACCCTCGACACGGATATCATCACCACTCTTTTATTTTGCCGCCTCGGTCGTTGAAGCATTCGACGACTCCTCGGACTGACCTCATTCCACACTAGGAGTTCCCGTCACCGTCGTACGTTTGCCTACCATCTCCCTATTCCCTATTCTAGTACCACCTCTACTGCTACACCACTCCGGCCCCCGTCGACGATTTCTCCCCCACGACTCCACGGAGCCGCCATAGCCCCAATGCATCTATGTGCCCCGAGATATGCCGTTGCTGACCGCTTTCAACCTGGCAGAAGATGATCCGTAGAAAGAAGAACGTGAAGAAGGGAATCCAGTTCTGTTTGATGGTCTGCGGAGCATCAGGCACTGGTACGTCGCCTCCCCCCTTACCCGGGCTATCCCGCGTTCACTCGAACTCGGAGTTCCGTTGACTGACACTCGACCTCGCAGGAAGAACCACCTTTGTCAACACTCTTTGCGGAAAGAGCGTCCTCGGCCACAAGGAAGCGGACGACCCCACCGCCGCCTCTGTCGAGGATGGTGTCAAGATCAAGCCCATCACTGTCGGTGCGTGACTATCGCGTCGGATCCAATACGGAACCATAACGTTGACCACCCTACAGAGTTAGAGCTGGACGAGGAGGGTACCCGTATCTCCCTGACCATCGTTGATACCCCTGGATTCGGTGACCAGATCGACAATGAAGCCAGGTATGGCGCCCCAGATCAATGCAAACAAAATACCCGTGCCGATACTAACACGCGCGTGCCCAGCTTCGCAGAGATCGTCGGCTACCTCGAGAGACAATACGACGACATTCTCGCCGAGGAGTCCCGTATCAAGCGTAACCCCCGTTTCAGAGACAACCGTGTTCACGCCATGCTCTACTTCATCACGCCCACCGGTCACGGGTAAGCACCACTGTTCCTTCCCGTCTTACAATGGACTGCCACTGACAAAACGCCAGTCTGCGCGAGTTGGATATTGAGCTCATGAAGCGTCTTGCCCCCCGTGCCAACGTTATCCCTGTCATTGGCCGCGCCGACTCCCTGACCCCGGCGGAGCTCGCCGAGTCGAAGAAGCTTGTGATGGAGGACATTGAGCACTACCGCATCCCCGTCTACAACTTCCCCTACGATATCGAGGAGGATGATGAAGATACTGTCGAGGAAAACGCTGAGCTGAGAGGTCTGATGCCGTTCGCCATTGTCGGTTCCGAGGAGGTTGTCGAGATTGGCGGCCGTGCCGTCCGCGCCCGCCAGTACCCCTGGGGTGTTGTCGAGGTTGACAACCCTCGCCACTCCGACTTCCTTGCTATCCGCTCTGCTCTCCTCCACAGCCACTTGGCTGATCTGAAGGAGATCACCCACGACTTCCTCTACGAGAACTACCGTACCGAGAAGCTCAGCAAGTCTGTTGAGGGCGGTGCTGGAGTGTACGTCTTCCCCCCCCCTTGCCACCCTCCTTCCTTGGCTCTTTGTCGTGCAGTGTACTGATCATGCTATAGCGACTCGTCCATGAACCCCGAGGACCTCGCCTCCCAATCTGTGCGCCTCAAGGAGGAACAGCTGCGGCGAGAGGAGGAGAAGCTCCGTGAGATCGAGATCAAGGTCCAGCGCGAGATCAACGAGAAGCGCCAGGAGCTCTTGGCCCGCGAGTCCCAACTTCGCGAGATCGAGGCCCGTATGCAGAGGGAACAGTCTGCAGCAGCTGGCGGCCCCGCCGAAGCCAACGGCGACCACGAAGCCAACTAATGCACCAATTCTGGCCCCCCCACTTATGGTTACCCCCGAAACTGCGACGTTGGTCATTTTCTATACTGGCGTTGGTTTCCCTGCTGTGTTGACAGAGAAAGAACACTATTCCCCTATGCGAGTTCGTTTCTCTTGACACGAAGACAAAACCCCAAAAAGGTCTACTACGAATGCGACGACTGGGAGAGGCTACCGGTTGGGTAGAGTGCGGGAAGAGGCGGTGTAGGTGTAGGTTCTTCGGGGGCGGTGGTTCGAGAGGCCTTTGGGCCGGCATCAGTGACATGGGGGACGTGCCGACCACAAACCGCTCATCAATCTGTTTCTGTCATCCCTACCACGCTACCCGCCCGCATCTTTCCGGCCGTGTCTTTTTAGCCCTTTCATTAACGCCCCCATTTCTCTTTTCTATTAGTGGACTTCTAATGCAGATATCAAATTACTTTACCGTTTCTGTAGCCTTGAGCGTTTTCTCACCATGGACAATGATGTGTGATGTGTTTCATTGCAGGTGTGCGGTGTAATGAGACGTGATTATATCGATTTACTATAAATGGAGGCGGCACTGCATGCAGGGTGGAAACCAAACGACTATGAACCCACCAAGTAACATCTCAAGCTTCAGTCTTATCCGTACACCACCTACGCAGCATCGGAGCCCAGGTTCTCATCGCAATAAGCCCATCTCGAACCAAATCGCTTGTCTGCCAAGTTCATCCTCTTTTGGCACCGTTTGAAACAAGAATGACAACAAAAAAGTTAGTTGTTCTGTTGGCTGTTCAGGATGCGCAGAATGGCCAAGAACAGGTTGATAATGTCGAGGTACAGACTGATGGCAGCGGCGATCTCCTCCTCGACGTGGTGGTGGCGCATGATGAGCTGGGTGTCGACGAGGATGTAGGCGCTGAAGATCAGGGCGGCGATGCCGCCGTAGACGAGCTCTCCGGTGGAGCTGTAGGGGAAGAACATGTACATGAAGCCGAAGAGGACGAGGCCCCAGAGGGCGCCGCCGAGGTAGGGGATCCAGGAGGTGAAGTCGTACTTGGTCTGGCAGGCGAAGGCGGTGAGGAAGATAAAGATGCCGGCGGTGAGGAAGACGGCGTTGAGGACGATGCCAGCCTTGTAGAAAGAAACGATGACGGAGATGGAGTAGGCCTCCATGAGGGTAAAGCCGGAGAGGAAGAGGAGGTTCGTCGGGTAGGACTTGCGCTTCCAGAAGGTGAGGAGCATCATGACCAAGGCGCCGATGAGCTGCGGAAATATTAGTTAGTTTTGATTGTCATCGATGCGGTCACACGGGCGAGACTTGAGGGGGGGAGTGGGAGACGTACGGATGCGAAGACCAAGCCTGGGTGGGCCTGGATCCAGTTCTTGTAGCCATCGCTGAAGAAGCTGATGGCGGAGACGGCGCCGGTGACGAGGAGCTGGACGGTGAGGATGGCGTAGACCTTGCGGATGAACTGGTTGCGGATGTCGGTCGTGGCCTCTGCTACGGAGCCGCCGAACTGTTTATTTTGGGTGTTAGTGGAGGGCCTGAAACGCCGACTACGTCTCTCGAGAAGTCGCTGAAGATGCGCTTGGACAGATAGATAGGCTCATATGGAACGCACCTTGAAGTCATCCGGGATGTCGTCCTCGCTGCTGCGCGGGGCGCCGCCGCCGAAGAGGCGATCCGTGTCGGAGGCGGCGGTGGGCTCGGCCTGGTAGGCGGGGGGCGCCTGGTAGCTCGAGGCTTCATCGGGGTCCTGGGTAGGCGCCGGGGCGTACTTTGCGTTCGAAGCCATCTCTCGTTTTCTATTCCGTCTTTTTCCCCTTGCTGGTTCGTCGTCGGCGGGCGTGGGAGAGTTTGGGTTTGAGAGAATGACCTTCTGGGTCTTCTCGACGTTCGGAGCGCGCGAGGGGGCTTTCTTTTTGTTGTGTATGGAAAAGATTCGGGAGGGGGTTAGGATGTCGTCAAGGGTAGGTATATTGTGTGAAAGGGTTCGGAAGGTGCTGGATGCCTATGGAGTTTTTGAAGGAAGCGCCGGAGGTCGTGTCGTCAGGACGGAGAGGGGGCGAGTGGGATCATGTGGGGTGGCGGGTGCTTGCGAACGGTCACTGCTTTTGCTTACATGACCAACAGCTTCGTGTGGCTGAGTCTGGGGTAGTATGTGGCGCAAGTGGGGTCATGTGATGGGGAAGGGGCTTGCAGAATCCACGGGAGACATCCTTCTGGTTCTGTTGTGATTAGTGCATCTACCCCTCAGGAGGCCATACTATGTATGTATCGAGAGGATATGCTCTTCAACGTATCAATTGGTATAACAGGCACAGAGCAGCCGGCACCTTCCTACGTAGTAGATCCTTGGGTGCTGCTGAGTTTGTTCTTGGATGGACTTGGCAGCAAGCGCAAACGCTAACAGCGGACGCCAGGGTATCCCGTACTTTGTTGATCTGCCCTGAGTCGCTTCCAAGTACTTGTAAGTTGTAAGCTCCCGCTCTGGCGATGCTGGTTGAGCGGCCGCAGGCTTGGCTAACGCGTGGTCTCTGATGTCGGCCAACTCTTTTCAGCGACATTGCTCACTGCAAGTAGGTACATTGTGACTTTTGGGCCAACAAGCGGTCGAGTCGGCTGGTGGACCGTAACGAGCTGACGTCGACCGACAGTCGACCAGATGGGATGAAACGCTCGAGTGTCGAGTTGACAAGTACCAAGGGGTTTTTTTTTTTTTCATTTTTTCCCTTTTTTCTAGACTGCTGCACGGAACAACTGGTGGATACGGCACGGAGGTGAAGAGCCAGCGTGTTTCCTGAGCAAGAGCAAGGGTCTGTCTGAACGTCGTCGTCCGTTCTACGACGTTGCCTTCGCATCACGGATACGCGGACGTGGGATGTGCGTGGGCATCATGGTGTTGTGTGTGTGTGTGTGTGTGTGTGTGTGTGTGTGCGTGTACAGAGTACTCCGTACCGACTCTGTACCTTTGGGCTTTGGTGACCGTGTCGGCCGCATGCTGGCGGACGACGGAATCTTCAACGGACAGCGAGCGGCCAAAGGTGCATCGGCCGACGGCCAGGGACAAACATGGCAAGAGATCAATCAGGTTCATCAGAGTGCATCGGACAACGCGCGGAGCGACCGCGGTTGCTCCCCGTCCTCGGTCGATGCGCAAGTTTTGTGTTCTCAAAGATGGACAGGTAGGTATCAAGCATCCGTACCTTTAGCTTTTTGACGAGAAGCAAGCCACATGGCCGGCGAGCGGCGGCCTCGTTCTCGGTGCGACCTTCTTTTTTTTTCCTTTCCTTTTTTTCCTTTCCTTTTTTTTTTTATTACCTACATACTCCCGTGGACCCGTACACAACGAAAGCTGTCGCCATTGTGAGTAGCGTGTGATGGGGAGGAGGGGGGTTGCTAGGAGGCTGTGGGGTGTGTGGGCGTAGCGGTACCTGCCTGACCCCCCTCGTCAGGTACATCGTACGGGGCGGATTTCCCTTGGCCCAGGCGTCGGGAGTCCAGGCGGTGTCAAGGACGCAAGAGACGTTTGTTGATGCTGCGAGCCTTTCTTGTCATTGATGGCCGCACAGATGAGAGGAAAATAGGGGGTCTGAGGGTAGAGGAAGAAATCAGGACAGGAAGCCAGAAAGAAGACTGCAGATCCAGTATCCGTACATGATGGGAATTGATCTGAGGGGAGGGAGTGTTACGTTGTAAAATATTAAAAAAGGATAACTAATGGCAAGAGGGTGGCGGATGGCATGATTGACAGGGAGCGCCATAATAAACACCAAGCCGTCGTCGATAAGAGGCTAGGGTGGGCAAATCACTTCATTTTAAAGATGGTGCAGGTTGCAAGATGAAGATTGTCAATGCCACCGCACACACACACACACACGAGCCACTGCGCGCAAATGACGACAAGAGGCCAATTAATCCCACCAGAGCAATCCAATTGGAGCGAGCAATGGCTCGACACTGTTGAAACTTGTTGAGGGCGGGAGAGAGCAGGTCCGCTCTCCCGTCTTGTCCCCCCCCTCTGTTTTCTTCCCTCTCTCGCTTCTGCTTGTCGCTCTCACTCTCACTTTCACTCTCACTTTCACTCTGGCTCTGAACACTGTCTCTCACTCTCACTGTCCTCCCTGAGGCTCCTGCACTGTCAGTCCCCAGCTTTCAGCATCTCAACCTCGGAGGTGACTTCATCAAAGCACCTGCCACCTCATCCTTGGGACATTAAAACTAAAAAGGATAATTGCATGGGTGTTGTTGGCTCCTTGGGCCTCTTCCTTTTCACAATTTAAAGCTCCGTCCAATTCCATCTGCAGCAAACTTGAACGGGATAATAAGGGGTCCCACCACTACCACCACCACTTGCCCCCCCCCCCTTCCGTGCTGCCGCCGCGGTACGTACCGACCTCATCGGACCAGGGCCATGGAGAACCCTGAGGCTGTCATTGGCCCGACCCCTGTCCATCTTCCAAGTTCCGTCCCTGCCTCGAGCGGCCTGCCCACACACCCCATCCCTTTCCATGTCCAGCGTCACTTTTTTTCTCGTGCCCTTCCATGTCCCGAGTCCTGCGATGTATCTGCACACGTGTAGTGTAATAGTGGGTGGCAGGTCAGTGTCGTTTTCGTTGTTCCGGTCTCGCTCACCGCCCTTGATGGACTTTTGGGGTCTTTCGATCTTTCCTCTTCTTCGTCCCCCCCTCTCGCTCTCTGCCTCCACCAAACCAGCCCAGCGGAAGTGACTTGGCCATGCTCCAGTAGATTGTAGTCTGTAGACAAGGGCAAAGGAAATCAAGAGTGGGTGGGGCGTGTCCTTCTTTTTTTGCCTTTTCTTTTTTTTTTTCTTTTTAAAAAATAAGACGAGCGCGAGCATGCTTTTGGGGGGTTAACTGGTACGGATACCTCGCTCGCTACCTCTGGCTCTACGCGTTTTTCATACCTAGGTACCTTACGCTGCCACTTTCATGTTCGATCCTAAAAAGTTCCATTTCTGTTAGGCAAAGCGTGTTCCCCCC
>PJEX01000322.1:0-55810 GCA_005350895.1 Colletotrichum tanaceti | reverse complement strand
GAAGTATAAGCCTTTTAGAGGTTTCTAGTAGTTTCTTCCACTTTCTACTGCTTACACAGTATACAGTGTATACAGTATTAATAATACTGTATTATAACTTTAGTTAGTATATTACTATAGTATATTTGTAGTTATAGTTATTAGTTATATAAGCGTTATATTATAGAGATAAAGCGTAGTAAGCTATTATCTCTAAGAGATATACTAGTCTTACGTTATATATATAGTTAGTTAAAATAGTAAGGTAAAGTAATAATATAAAAAGTTATTGCTGTTACTTAAGGTTAAAGTTAATATTAAAGTTATTAGTAATATAAAAAGGAAAAAGAAAAAGAAAATTAGCAGTAAGAGTTTCTAGGTAGAAATACACTACTATAGCTCTCTATAGCAGAAGGTATAGCCTACTCCTATTAGAATTAGTGTTATTAGCTAAAGTAGCTAAAGTTAGCAGGTATATCTAGTAATTATTAATGCTAAGTTAGCTTTAGAAGGATCTTATAATATTAAGTTAGTTAATGTAGAGGTTAATTAACTTAGGGCTAGCTATAATATTATATTGCTTGTCTAGTTATAGAGAGTAGCTATAATGTCTTTATAGCTTTCTTCCTTATCTAATTATTCTTTACCTATTATTCTCTTATTATTACTACATTAGGTAGCTTATTAAATTCTTTAGTTAACATTTATCTATTATAGTCTTATCCCTAGTCCTTATAAGTAATAAGCTATTACTTTCTATTCTTTATCTATCTCTTAGATACAATCTTTACTAGCACTAGAGGTCTAGTAGTAAGAGGCTAATTGTTAGAATAGTTAGTATATCTCTACAGTAGGGGTTAGATAGGGGTATTAGTTTTAGGTAATTAATAGAGATAACATTATATATCTTCTATAATAGTAGGAATTACAGTTAATAGGTAGATCTACTAATGCGTTCTATAACTTTAAATAGTCCTATATACCTTTATCTATACTTAGGTCTAAGAATAGTAGCTTATAGTATATTATATCCCTTATACAGTTAGAGGAAGACCTTCTATCCTTATTTAAGGAATTTAGTCTTATACTATTAATTATAGTAGTACTTTATTATTATACTAGCTATTATAAGTGTATTATAGACTATAATTCTAGTAATCTATAGCTTAGTATAGTTAGCTAGTATTCTTAAGTCTACTATTATAAGTAGTATATTATTTAGGGTAAAGCCTTTAGTAACTTTATTTAGTAATATACCTATTAATATATTTCTAATGCAGTTATATTTAAATTATAGTTTAGGAAGGATCTATAACTAGTACTTAGGTAAGTTAAGTCCCTATAGGTAGTATTATAATACTAACTTAATAGTCTAGATAGTTTATTTAGTTTATCTATTAGACTATAGATAGTAAGCTATAGTATGTAGTAATATAGTTTCTATAGCTTTCTATATAGCTATCTAGAGTTATAATAGAAACTTAGGATCTCTATCTAAGATTATTACCTTTAGGAATCCCTAGTTAGATATTATTAGTACTTTAGTAAGGAGCTTTCCCTATTATACTACTGTAAATATTAACTTACTAGGTATTATAATAAGCTCCTTTAAAAGCTTATTAATATTAATTATAATGTAGTTATAGCTATTAATAGTTACTAGAAAGGTAAGTATAAAGTCTATAGTAATAGTATAGTATAGGTATAGTAGTATAAGGATTAGTTAGAGGTTACTATATACTTTATATTATTATATTTAGTAGACTCTATAGGATAGGCAGTATATAAGATACTACCTAAAGCTCTTTAGTCTATTATATATATAGAAACCTAGTAGGAATTCTATAAGCTTACTGTAACCTAGGTAATTACTGTTATAAATTATAGTAAAGATATTTATAAAGTATAATTATAGAATATAGAGTTTATTAGGTAGTCTATCTGTTTCTGTCTTCTAGATTAATCTATCTCTAAGGTAGAACAGAAGGTTAGCTCTATTCTAAGGTAAGAGTGCTGTATTACGTTAAATAGTCTTATAGATCTTTTGCTAGACAGGATTATCCTAGTATCCTTAATAGATCTTACTTCTAAACTTAGGAGTTATTTATACTATACTGCTAATAGGGTTAAGCTTATCTATAAGTGCGTTAATAGGTATTAGTTATAGGGTGTAATTAGTAGTTACCTCTATATAGTTAGTTATAATTATAAGATATATAATGTTAGTAGGTCTATTATTAGGAAGTTAATTAAGAGCGCTAGGTATGTTAGGGTTAATCTTATTAGTAGCTAGAAGTTAGCTAAGAGCGTTAGGTACTAAATAGTCTTTACTTAGCTTATAGATAACTTTAATATTAAATTAACTAATGTATTTTATTACTCTAATTAGCTTCTTATTTATAGTAGTTTAAGCTATTAAGTTAATAATATTATTAACTTATCTAGACTATATATCTATAATAGCCTTATAGTTAGTAAAAATAATAACTAGTTAGATTTATATTAACCTAATCTAGTATTAATACTTAGATATTATCTATATATATCTAGTAACTTCTATCTCTATAGACTAGTATCTCTTCTCTATATTACTAAGTATATATAATAGAAATAAGATTAGTTTAATAGAGTTCCTTAGTAGGTATTACTTATAGTCTTAAGTAGTTAGCACTAATTCTTTAATATAGAATACTTATACTCTAATGCTATCTCCTAATACATTAAATTCTAGGAAGAGTTATTATACTAGTAAGAAGTAGGCTAATATAGTAGGTGCTATTATTACTACCTTAAGGAGGTTAAATATATTAATCTCCTTAGTAGTAGGTAATAGTATATTAACTACTATAACTTAAGTATTATATACTAGCTTTACTATCTTACCTATCTTTAGCTTACTATCCTTATCCTTCTTATAATATATCCTAAAGAGTAAGGTCTTATAGTCTTCTAGTAGTTAGGTAATTATTATATATTATAGGATAAAATAGTAAAGTAAACTTCTAAGTCTAAGGAAGTATTCTAATAATTTTAGTATTCTAGGGAACTTAATAACTTTAATAGCCTTAACTTTATTAGCTATAGTAGTAAGTCTAAATAAGTTAATAAGCTTACTAAGGATAATAGTAGTTAGAAAGCCTACATAAGACTTATCTAGTCCTAATAAGATATTTACTTTACTAAGTCTAGTAAAGACTTTATTAAGATCCTTAATATAATTCTCTAGGCTATTTAAAGCTATAATAATATTATTATAGTATAAGTCTCCCTTAGTATCTCTTAGGATAATGTCTATCTATTATTATATATAGGCATTATAATTCTTAAATCCTATAACTAGGTATCTAAAGGTAAATTAGCCCTTATATATAATAATTATAAATACCTACTATAAGGATAAGTATACTCTCTATTAGTAGTAGAATGCTATAGCGTTAAAGGTTAATATATATATAGCTTTAGTATACCTATTTATAATATCCTCCTATATCTTTATTAGGTATATATCTATAAGGACTATAGTATTAAGTAGTCTAACGTTAATAACTATTCTACCTTTATACTTATCTTTAGGTACTATATTAGGCTTATCTAGCTTATTATTATTAGTAGTAGCTAGCTTATCTCTAGGCTTATCTCCCTCCTTCTTTAGTAGGTTAGCCTTAGAGCCTAACTTACTCTTCTACTAGATTATAAAGACTAGGTAAGCTGCTAGGACTTATATCCTAGTCTAGTAAATCTTATCTTCTAGCTTATTAAGAGTATATTTAACTACCTATTTCTCTACTAGTCTTACTAGGTATACTTTATACTTATGTAGTAGTAACTTATACTAGTTAGGTTTAAAGTAAACCTTTATTTATTAATCTTCTAGTACCTTTATAAAGCCTATATCCTTAAAGATATAAGTATGCTTATTAAGGACTACTATAATAGCTACTATATCTTATCCTTTACCCTTATAAATCTTAACGCCTATAATATACTTAATAGTCTCTTATAGTAGTATTAGTATAGCTTTAATAATATACTTCTTTAGTTAAGCTAGCTCCTTAAGCGTAAGTTCTACTACGTTAGGCATAGTAGTAGTATCTACTCTCTATATATATACTAAAAGGTTAATTAATACTAGGTAACCTAGGAATTAGTTCCTCTATATAGTCTTTAGTTATATAGTATTATTCTTAATAATAATATCTTATAGGCTTAAATTAGCTATTAGTGTATATATACTTATATCTAAGCTTATTAGTTTAAAGATAAGATCCTACTTTATATTCTTAATAGTATAGTTTACTATTACTCTAGTTATTAAGTAGGCTAGAATAGTTATCTTATCTCTTACTATAACTCTAGTCTAGTACTTCTACTTATTCTTCTATACTGCTATAGGTATCTTTATACTGCATAATCTAATAATTATATATCCCTTACTATTATAGATATTAAAGCATTTAGGTCCTAGGTAATCTATACCTATTAATATATTTACTAATAAGTTATCTATAATAGCTATCTTATAAGTAATAGTAGTAATTACTAGTATACTATCTACTAGCTTAGTCCCTTAGAAGTATAGGTCTATAATTATATACTAGTTAGTTAAGTAGGTATTATTACTAATACTTTTAATGCTAAGAGGTACTACTCTTATCCTAATCTCTAGCGTAAGGTAAATTTGTTATAGTACTCCCCTATTAACTAATAAACTAGTATAACCTATATCTCTATAGATATCTAGTTAGGTACTTATTACCTTATATAGGTTTAGTGTAACCTAGTATTATAAGTATATTTATAATTAGAAACTAAAGCCTATACTAATATAGGTATTTATATCTACTAGCAATTTAATAAAGGAGGGCTAGTTGCTTAAGATAGCGACTTCTAGTGTAGTTAATACTAGCTAAGCCTGTATAGATATTCCTTAATTACTAGCTAATATCTTCTTATCTCTATAAAAGGCTTATACGTTAGCTAGAATAGCTAAGTAATAACTGTAGATATACTTATAGAGTATGTTATTACTAGGGAAGGTCTTATAACAGTAAGTATATTCCTTAGCTATAGTTATCTATAGCTTATACAGTAATACTATACTAACAAACTATATGTCTCCTTCTTTATGCTGTTTAGTAAAGTTATATCTATTGTTAGGTTAGATCTATTTAGGATTAGCGTCCTTATACACTAGTTAATCATATTATCTAAAGTTATTAAAAGTATCCTCTACTATATCTTCTACAGTTAGTAACTAGTACTTAGGAGGTATCTTATTATTAGGAGTAGTAATATAGTTAATATAAGCTAGTATTAGGTTAAGGAGCTAAGATCTAGGCACTAGGTAATAGGTAGGCTAGCAGCCCTTAAGGGGCTAGTAGTCTAGTAGGTCTAAAGTAGGTTATATGACGTTAGGCGGAGCTAGGCTAAGGCTAGGCTAACTCTGTAGGGCCCTACACCTACAGGTTCTATATGTAATAAGTGCCCCTCTAATAAAGGAAGAAATAATTATCCTAATTGCAGCCTATAGGGTAAAAAGCTCCTAACTGTAGTAAAATAATATAAAGTAAAAGAAGGAAAATAACTGCAGCTGCTAGTAGCTAGTAAAGGCTAGTGTAGGCTAGTGAGGGCTAGTAGAAGCTAGCGAAAGGTAGAAGCTAGTAAAAGGCGTAGCTAGTAGGCGTAAGTGCGTAAGCTGCTAGGTAAAATAACCTAACTATTAACTATTAACTTTAGCTCCTATAAGCCTGTTATAGGCTAGTAGGAGGGGTATACTAAAGTAGACTGTTATTTACTGTAATTATTGCTATATTTATTATAGTTATTATTATAGTTACTATAATCCCTATACCTATAATTAGGTAGGCTATAGTCGTTAGGTAGGCTATAGGTATAGTTAGACAGACTGTATGTATTATCTAGCAGGCTGTATATATAGTCTAATAGACTAGATAGGTATAGCCCTAGGCTAGGCAGTCTATACATGTTATCTAGTAGGCTGTATATATTATCTAGTAGGCTATATATATAGTCTAACAGGCTAGATAGGTATAGCCCTAGGCTAGGTAGTCTGTATACGTTATCTAGTAGGCTGTATCTCTAGTCTAGCAGGCTGTCCTTATTAGATCCTTTAGATACTTTAGAAAGCAGGTATCTCTATAGGCTATAGGCGTAATCTAATAGGCTAGCTTTATTAGATTTATTAGCTTTAGACTGCTAGTCTTATAGCTATATAAGTAGGCTAGCTTCCTTAGGCTCTTCCTATATAAAACTAATATACTCCTTAGCTAGTAGACTAGCTAGCAGGCTGTATATACTTCTTAATAGGCTAGCTAGGTATCTATGCAGGCTAGGTAAGTGTCTCTATAGGCTAGATAGGCAGTATAGGTACTAATAATCTCCCCCTCTACTGCATAAAATAAGGGCTGGCGCGCGCGCTAGAGGTAGTGTAGGCTAGGCTAGCGTAGGCTGAAGGGCTAACTTAACAGCCTAGATAAAGGCTGTGATTAACGTAGGTAGTAGCAGCTAGGTGTATGTGACTAGTAGGCTTAGGATAGGCTGTATAGGTGTAGGTTAATACCTCTACTTACGCTTAAGGTTAGCCTAGAAGGATTTAGTAGCCTTGTAAAGGGCTTTGCTAGTAGCGTTAAATTTTGCAGTAGTATATAGTAATAGTAGGAATAGGGCTCTAGTATACTCCTTTATAGGCCCTATTAGTAAAGGCTCTAGTAGTAAAAGAGATCTTAATAGCTGTAAATAGCCTTATACTAGAGGTAAAGAAGGGTAAGAAGGAAAGGTTAAAATTAAAGCTAAAGGAGAGGTTAGCTAGTAGCTAGGTAGGTAGTAAAAAAGGTAGTTATAAGAGCTAAAGTCTTAACAGTAAAGGTAGTATTAAAAAAGGCTGTAGTTATTAGTGTATATATAGGTAAATAATATATTCTTAGTAGTAAATTTTACTCTACACTTTTAGTATAGCTTAGGCTAGCAGGCGCGTTAGGCCTGCCTCTTAAGGTTATTAATTAATAGCTAATAGGGTGTATTTAACGCTAATAAAGTAAAGGTAGGTTAGCTAGAGGGATAGTAGCTCTAGCTAGATAGAAAAGTAAGGTTATTATAGGTGTAGTGCCTATAGGTAAAAAACTCTATTAGTATGTATATATTAGCAGTAGTCTAGTGAAGGTATATAGGCTTCCTAGTATAATAAGCTTATTAATAAAGAAAAAGTGTTTCTAAATAGCTTCTAATAATTACAGGCGTATTTACCTATTAATCTATAATAATAGTACCCTCTATAAAGTTAAATTCCCTATAATTAAAGTATAGTTATACTACTACTTAATATAGTTAATATAAGCTAGTATTAGGTTAAGGAGCTAAGATCTAGGCACTAGGTGATAGGTAGGCTAGCAGCCCTTAAGGGGCTAGCAGTCTAGTAGGTCTAAAGTAGGTTATGTAACGTTAGGTAGAGCTAGGCTAAGGCTAGGCTAACTCTATAGGGCTCTATACCTATAGGTTCTACGTGTAATAAGTAGTCTAACTATCCTTACTATAATACACTATCGCTCTTAGTTATTAGGGGGTATTACTTAGTAGCTAGGGTTTATTCTACTAAAGATATTAGTTCTCTAGCATTAATAGTTAATAAAAGTTATTATTATTCTACTAATTAAATTAATAGGATATAGGGAGCTTAGTGTATAGGTTTAGCTATACCTATAAAGGTTAGAATTATAGTTAGGGTTGTAAGGGTGTAGGCTGCTATAGTCCCTAAGTCTAAGGTTAACTTATCTATCCTAACTATAGAGGGCTTCTATAGTTAGAAGTAGTAGACTAATTCTAATACTAATTATTAAACCTATTAGTAAAGTTCCTCTAAGGTAGGTAATAAAATTAATTATAAGTAGTAGCTAGTTAGTTCTAATTCTTACCTATATATAGCTATTAACAATTCTGCTATATTAGTTATAGTGCTTACTTAGCTGCTAGTGTCTTTATAGTAGACTTATACTTCCTAATCTCCCTAAGGAAGTTATCTAGTGTAGTTATATTATCTAGTAGAGTAATAAGTGTCTTAATAGCTCTATTAAAGGACTTATAGATAGCTCTTAGTTAACTATAGATATCTATTATACTATAGGCCTTAGTGTCTCTAATTATAAGTTATATATAGGTAAGAATATCCTTATACTAATATATATTATATAGTCTATAGGAGGAAGTCTTCTATTATTATATAGCTTTACTATAGTAGGGTTTAAAACGCTTAAGTAGCTTAGTATAGATTACTAAGATAGGTACTATATAAAGAAGAGCTCTATCTACCTTTATAAGAATCTAGGTATACTAGATAAAGGCTATCCCTTAAAAACACTATAACTATACCTTATAAACTTAGTTATTAGATTTAGTAGCTACTAAGTCTATAAAACAGTTAATAAAAGTATAGATATTAGTATAGACAGTAACCTTACTATCTAATACTATACTAAGTCTAGTTAGGTCCTTTACCTCTAGATTAAAGATACCTATATCTCTAGGTTATAGTAAACTATAGTTTTTCTAGGTTAGAGTAAGTAATAGTTCTAGGTTATTCCTATTTTATTAGAATACCTAAGCTATAAGCTAAGTAAAGTTAGTCTATATCTCTAGTCTATTCTAGTTTATAGCTATACTTAGTAGCACTATAGCTAATTCTACTATTAATAGTTAAGCTATACTATTAGTAGTTTGTTGTTATTACTCCTATTAAGATATCTCTAGATATTTAATCCTAGTTCTTAGGGGCCTAAGTAGCTTAGCTTATCTAACAGACAGTAGTAACTAAAGTAAGGTCACTAAAATTGCTTAACGTTATTAAGGAGTCTAGGGAGGATATATTAGTCTATTAAAATTAAGGGGCCTAATTCTTACCGTTAGGTCTAGACTAGTAGGGTTACTAGTAAAGGTAGAAGCTAACAGTAGTATATCTAATATATAAAAGTTGTCTAGGTAGTTAGCTAGTTATAATAAATAGTCTAGGCTAGCTATCTCTAGGCTCTTCTAGTATAGATTAGCTCTAGTCCTCTAGCTATAGAGAAATATATTAAAGGTATATTTAGCTAGCTAGTCTACTAAGTACTTAGTGTTAAAGTATATAGGGTAGTCTAGGTTATAAGGAATAGTCTGTAGTAGCTTAGCTACTGTACTAAGGTCTTATTTAGTAACCTTATCTAGTTTAGCTACTTTAGTAAAGTATAGAAGCTCTACTAAGTATTATTAGAGATTATTAAGTAATATACTCTAATAGGCTAATAATTACTATATATATCCTTAATAGTAAGGATAATTAATAGATTATTAGGGGTAAATATAGTAATAAATAGAGAAAGGTAATAATAGTTAATAGTAGTTAGTAGGTTAGGGGTAGAGGGGTATATATTTTATTAAGGAAATTGTTAGGTAGAAAAGTCTAACTAGGTAGTAAAAGTAATCTAGTAGGTATAAACCCTAGTGCCTAAGGTACCTACTAATACAGTTAGTTAGCTTAAATAGCTAGTAGTAATTAAAGTTTATTTATTAGTAACTCTTTAACGCTATTAGATATAACTATACATTAAATCTCTTTATATAGACAGTATTCCTCTAGTTTAATTACAATAATTAAAATAGTAGTCCTTAAAAAGAAACCTTAGTTATACTACTATATTGTTAGGTAGGGGTTATCTAGTGTAGTATAATATAGATAGATTATACTAGCTATACCCTGTGGGCAGGAATAGTGATATGTGTGCTGCTTAGTCATGCATGCATGACACAGGCACTGTAGCACTCTGGGACTCGGGCAGAGGACAAAAGCATGTACGTAGTACGGATACGGATACGTACCCAAGATATCCGTACTTCACTACCAGTGGGGCCATAAACTTAGCCCAGCAGCCCAGCTCCAATCCTCTCCCTTACATCCTGCGTTACCTCGGTGGGAGTGGCCGCAGACGAGGGCCCACGCAACACGTACCGACCAGTGGCGGATCGACCTGCCCCCCTGCCTGCCTGCCTGCTGCTTGTCTCTCTGCGCACCCAGGTAGATACCTAGATGCCCTACAGGGTCTACTGCTGCAGCCCAGCGTTCCAGCTCGCAACCGTGACGCAATTAAAGCCCTTTTCGCAGCTCAACTTTGCGCTCCTGCCCGCACCGCATCACAAACCTGGGTAGTCACTCTTCGGACCCGGAGGGCATCTCTCTTCACGTCGTAAAAGCTGCGACCGTCAACTCTTGATCCGGACAATTCGACAACTCGCTCTCCTACCTTACCCGATTCACAAGCCCTGTCGCCCTAGCTCCCTAGCTCACCTGGAAACCATCCATAGCTTTATTCCGATTCTTCCCCCTCCCTCGGCCCATCCGACTATCCCGTGTCCGTTGCTCGTTCAAACCGAACCGTCGAGCCTCTCCGGCCGTGAACTCTTCCACCATTCCGTCCCTCATCACCGCCGTTCTTGTACTTTTTGTTGCTGTCCTTATCGCCCTGCTTCGATTAACGTCTCTCACGAACTCCACCGCCGCCGCCGAAATGGACTGGACCAAGGGTATCATGCCCCTGCACCAGGTGCATAAACCTCCCTTCACCGTCGAGTCGCCCGGCTACGAACGCGTCGACGGCGAGACTCTCCCCCGCCGCCACTGGAAGGCCAAGGATGGATTACGAACACAACCCCATCCCGACATTCGTACAGTCTACGACATTGTCAAGCGGAGTGCACAAGTTTACGCCAACGAACCCGCCGTCGGTACCCGTAAGCTCGTGCATCTTCATAAGGAGAAGAAGAAGGTGCCCAAGAACGTCGATGGGCAAGTCATAGAGGTTGAGAAGGAGTGGCAGTTCTTTGAGCTGTCCAGGTACTCATACCTGACCTACGCCGATCTTCTCACCTACATCAACCAAATTGGCTCGGGCCTCCGCAAGCTGGGTTTGAGCAAAGGCAGCAGAGTCCACCTGTTTGCGACCACAACGTACGTCCAAGACCCCCTTCCTTTGCTCCTGGCGTTCCAAGCGCTCCGCGGCTCGGCATTCTAGGACTGTCGCGAAGCTGACCCGTCTTTCTGGAACCTAGTGCCAACTGGATGGCCATGTCCCACGCCTGCGGCTCGCAGTCTATCTCCATTGTCACCGCCTACGACACCCTTGGCGCCAGCGGTGTCGAGCACTCGCTTCTCCAATCGGACGCTGAGGCCATGTATATTGACCCTCAGCTCCTCAAGACGGCAGCCGGAGCTCTGAAGAAGGCCGACAAGGTCAAGTTTGTCGTCTACAACAACAACTCTCTCTTTTCGGATGGCACCGAGGTCGACGCCTTCAGGAAGGCGAACCCCGACATCAAGCTCATCAGCATCGAAGAGGTGCGCGCGTTGGGCGAGGAGAACCCCGTCGACCCCGTCGAACCCAAGCCTGATGAACTGTTTTGCATCATGTATACCTCCGGTTCCACTGGTCCGCCCAAGGGCGTGCCCATGACACACGAAGGCACCGTGGCGGCGAGTAAGTCTCCCTTGCTTACTTTGCCTCTAGAAGCTAAATTAACCATGCATAGTTACTGGCCTCTACACCTGCGTCGAAGAATGTGTTAGCCACCGGGAGTACGTCCTGGCATATTTACCTCTGGCTCACATATTCGAGCTCGTTCTCGAGAATCTTGTGCTCTTTGCCGGTGGCACCCTGGGTTATGGCAACCCTAGAACACTCTCCGATACTTCGGTAAAGAACTGCGCTGGTGACATGCGCGAATTCCGGCCGACGGCCCTGGTCGGCGTGCCTCAGGTCTGGGAGACGGTGAAGAAGGGCATCATGGCCAAGGTCAACAATTCTGGTCCTCTCATCAAGGCCCTTTTCTGGAGCGCCTTCAACTACAAGACCTTCATGGTCAAGCACGGTCTCCCAGGCGCTACTCTTTTTGACGACATCGTCTTCAAGAAGGTGCGTGACATGACGGGTGGCCGTCTTCGCTTCATTATGAACGGCGCGAGCGGCATCTCGAACGGGACGAAACACTTCCTCTCCATGACTGTGGCCCCTATGTTGACTGGCTATGGTCTGACCGAGACGGCTGCCAACGGTGCCCTTGGCGACCCTCTCGAGTACACATCTACTGGTATTGGATCTATCCCTGCTGCCGTCGACCTCAAGCTCGTCTCCATCCCAGACCTCAACTACTACGCCGACTCGAACCCGCCCCAGGGCGAAATCTGGATCAAGGGTCTCCCTGTGCTGAAAGAGTACTACATGAACCCGGAAGAGACGGCCAAGGCCATCACCAAGGATGGTTGGTTCAAGACGGGCGACATTGGAGAATTCGACTCTGCCGGTCATGTGCGCGTTATCGACCGCGTCAAGAACCTCGTCAAAATGCAGGGAGGAGAGTACATCGCTCTCGAGAAGCTCGAGACTGTCTACCGCGGCAGCCCCTTTGTGGCCAACCTCATGGTTTATGGCGACGGCGAGCACTCTCGTGCTATTGCCGTCATCGCTCCTAACGAAAAGGCTATTGCTGAAGAGGCGCAGAAGCTTGGCGTCGACGAGCACAGCATGCACACTCATAAGAAGGTTGTTGATGCTGTGCACAAGGACCTCGTGGCGCTCGGCCGAAAGGCTGGTCTAACGGGTCTTGAGATCGTCGGCGGTGTCGTCCTGACCGAAGAGGAATGGACCCCGGACAGCGTATGTATTATTCCTTCCAGCCGCAAGGCAAACACGCCCGGGAGCTAAGCCCACTAACACTGCTCATAGGGCCTTGTCACCGCCACCCAAAAGGTCAACAGGAGAGTCATCAGGGAAAAGTACAAGTCTCAGATGGAAAAGGCCTTCACCGACTAATCGGCAGAATGCAAGCGATGCTGTTGGACAAGAAGTCCTCTCCCTTCCCACTGACTTAGAGATTCGGTTTCTCCCAAGCTTTCCTCCACTGTTGCTAAAAACGCAGGCTTGTAAGGAGAAAGGACAGTATAATAGAGTTGGGAGGGGGAACTGCGGCCTGTTGGCTGTCCTTGTAGCACTCAATGATCTGTCATGATGTACTCTACATATCTGTTTACTATTGCCTCAAATCTCGATCGCCAAGCCCCTCGATCGCCAAGCCCTTGCATAGATCTATTGATCTAGATCTGGTTGGTCGGCGTACTTCTTCTTGCTGAGAAAGGGTTCCATCTATCAACATCAGTAGCAGCCTTGCAACGTTGTCTTGCACTCGCTCTGCAGAAAGATATACCTATCTCATCTAACACAATTCACGTCAAGTCAAGCAGGTATGGTCCAGTATTTTGTTTTATTTTTTGGGTTTATAAATGTGTCATTTCTGTTCGCGCACAGGCGATAATGGCCTCTGAATATGTTTTTACACTCAAGAACACAGTATATAAATGCCGTCACTGCTCTTGCATCTCCTATTTTTTCTACCACTGCGTAGCCTCTACGTGTGGTTCACTGGCCCAGTCGGAAGTGAGTCCCTGCAGCTGCTGCCTGAAGAGAAGGTAGGATGCCTTCCCTGTTGTATAAGCATCATCGTGCCTGGGCTCCTAGTCCCGGGACACACGAGAGCTGAGTCCCTCCTTGACGGCGTCCAGGATCAAGCCCTTGGCCTTCTCGACACCTTCGGCGGTGCCAATGACCTCAATGGCATCCTCCTTGTCATCGTTGCGAGGCACGTTGATCTTGCAGCCGCTCTGCTTGCGGATCGAGTTGACCTTGCTGCCACCCTGACCGATAACATAGCGGTAGGTCTTGGGATCGGGCAGAACCAGGTAGCCCGTGTGGGTGTTCTTGCGGGCCTGCTCGATGGCCGAGGCGATGGCGGCCTTGGCCTTCTCGATGTTCTCTGGAGAACCACGGAGAACCCAGGCAATGTCGCCGTCCTCACCGGCAGCGTTGTCCACAACCTTCCACGAGTGGACATCAGCGTTGGCGTCGTCGTCATCGGTGATGAGAGGCAGAGCACTGCCGTTGCTGCGGCTGGCGCTACTGGGCTTGGGAGGCACGCTCTGGCCAGCATGGTCGACAGAGATTTGGTGGTTGTTGCGGAGCTGGCGGAAGAACTGGCCATTGTTGGAGATGGAGTGGTGCAGGCTGCGGGGAACCTGGAGGGTCTCTCCTTCCTGCTCCTTGACGAGAGAGGCAATGTGCTCCTTGGCCTTCTCTACGTTCTCGGGCCGACCAGTAATCTTGACGCCGGTCTTGCCATCACCCTGGCGGGGTATGTCGATCGAGACAGTAAATTGGGCCTCGAGCTGCCGCTTAGCATCACCACCACGGCCGATCAGGGCCCTGTGTTTTTCAGTGGGGACGTCCAGAACCTCGGTAATTTGGCTCTCCTTCTCCGCGACGATCTCTTCGATCCTTGCGCAGATCTTGTTGACAATGTCAGAGCGGCCCTCGACCTTGATTGTGTGGCCATCAGCCTCCTGCTTGGGGAACTGAATGGTGCGGGCAAGCTCGCGGCGGTCATCGGACCCGCCAGCCTTGATAACCAGGTCGCGGAGGTTGGCGCCTGTCAGAGATTAGTTTGGACTCGGCCAAGGGTAGTCAATAAATCTTACCTCCGGTTCCAATGAGAGACTTGTGGTGCTTCTTATCCACCTCAATGGTTCTCACAATAGTGTCGTTGAAAACATCTCTCTTCTCCTCGAGCGCCTTTTTAGCAGCCGCCACCTGAGGCTTGGTGCCCTTGATCTGGATCTCAACGGTGTCGGCGTCGCGGCCGCTAGGGATATCAATCTTGGCGCCGGAAGAAATGCGCAGCTCCTCCAGCGCAGCACCACCCTGTCCAATGATGGACGGCACCTGCTTCTGTTGGACGGAGACTGTCGCTGTAAAAGAGGTGTCCTTCAAGTACTGGAGGAGGGAGAGGATCTCGTCGCGAGCCTCATCCGCTCCCTTCTTGGGACCGCGGACAATGACTTCGTCGGGCTCCTGGTGACGCCTAGGCTTGCCAGCATCGCTGGCAGCGTCGGCGTTCACCTCGTCGTCCTTGGGGCCCTTGCCGGACCGCGGGAAGAAGATCAAGACCTTGTACTTGTTTTGCAAGCGGTTCGTGACGCTTCCTCCCGCACCGATGAGCTCTCGATGGAACTTGGGGTCAACCTTGAGAATGTGGGTCACCTCATCGGCCAGGGTGCGGCTGAGGGAGCTGATGTGTGCCTTGGCAGCCTCGGCCTTAGCCTTGGGGCCCTTGAGCTCGACCTTGCCATCCTGAACCTGAATCTCAACATCAAAGCGGTCGCGGAGCTCCTTGATGTTCGAGCCGCCCTTGCCAATGAGGTGGTTGGCAAACTTCTGGGGGAAATCAAAAGACATTGTGAAACCACGCTCTTTCTCATCCTGCTTTTCTTGCTCAACGAAGGCGATGACCTTGTCCTCGAGCTTCTTGACAGCGGAGGCGGGACCACGCAATGTAACGACAGTACCGACGGAGGACACCCGGATGGGAATCTGGTCATCGGCCCGGTTTGCCTGCTCTTTCTTGATGAAGCGACGGAGTCGCTCGTGGAACCTATGAAGGTTAATGTCAATACACTCACGCAACGAACCCAACGCAACACTCACTTCTGGGGCACGTCGATGGAGGCAGAAGCGATCTGCTCCTGCTTGTTGATGATGTCCAAGATTTGCTTGCGCGCAACCTCCAGGCCCTCTTGGAAAGTACGGATCTCGTCATCGGATGGGCGGCCTGTCTTGATCTCGGGCTTGGGCTCGGGAGCAGTAGGGCCTTCGAAGACCAACAGAACGGGGGCGTCCGGCTCACCAGACTCGGGGAGAATGACGTGGACACCATGGCTGTTCCTCATGCGTGGGCCAACATCCTTGACCAGGTAGTTATGGTAGAAGGGGTCGACGGGAATGGGGGCGATTCTGGCAGGAGGAACGGCGTGGACAAGCTTCTCGATGGCCGATTGGGCCTGGAGAGCCTTCTTGCCGTCGCGCGAGTACAACTCGTACGGGGAGGAGCCGCTGGCGTTGAAAGGCGTGCTAATGTGAGTGCTGTGGGCTCTCTCAATGTCGTCAAACAGATCACGGTGACGCAGATAACGGGTGACATGACGGGCGTGAACGTTAACGCCGCCGGGGGCGTTCTTGTGGAACCGACCGATGTCGAAAGTAGTGGACTGCATGTTCATGGCTCTGTCCATGGCAGTCTCGACACCCTTGCTCAGCTGAGCGATAGGGCCAATGACGGTAACAGAGTCGTCATCTTCGTCGGTGGGCAAGAGGATGGTGCAACCAGTCTGGCCAAAGAATTCATCCAGAGACTCACCGCGGCGGCCGGCGATAAACTGGTGGCGTCCCTTTTGCAGACTGAACTGGTCAATGGCCAGCTGGTTCTGCAGCTCCTGGACACGACGCTCGATCTCGGCACGCGCGGCTTGGACAGCGGCGCGGTCACCGGCCAACTGGATGTGGTTGTCGGCAGCGGGGACGAACACGGGGCGCTCGCCCTCGTTGACAGCGAGGTTGCGGCCGCGAGGAGCCCAGATTTGATGGGGAGGGACGCGAACCTGGACTCCGTTGTTCTCGTACTGGTTGACATGGCTGTTTCCAGGACCCGCAATAAAGGGGTAGAACTCAGCAGGGATGCCGCGCAGCTTGGTGTTTACGTTGGCCGTGCGTTCGCCAGCAATCTTCAGAATCTCGTTACGGGCCGAGGCAGCAGACAGAGCGTTGCCCTCAACGAGAACATCGATGGTGGAGTCATCATCCTCGTCGACAGGGGCGCTGCCCTCCTCGACCTTAGGAAGCTGGACGCGGGCACCTGACTTCTCCTGGATGGCCTTGATGACGGAGCCGCCCTTGCCAATAATGTGAGCACGAGCGGACTGGGGGATCGGGACCTTGATGGTGGTCTAAAGTGTAAAATGTCAGCCTGGCTGCCCGAACTTGATGACGTCGCTATTTTCCTACCTTGGTACCAATCTGCTGAACGAGATCCTTCAGAGCCTGCTGAGCAACGTCCTGAGGGCCAGTCGCGTCAAATTTCAATCTTCCGTTGGTAGCGGTAGATAGAGTGATGTTCGCGCGCGACTTGCGGTTAATGTCCTTCATGATGTCCGGAATGGGGCGCTTCAGCTGGCCGCGCGGGAGGATGAACTGGGGCTCCAGTACAACCGTCTCGACGTTGCGACCAGGGATCGACATGGAAGGGGGACCATTCTTGGGAGTGGCATTTCCGGAAGCGGGAGTCGAGGAGCGCGAAAGACCATTGGCAGGGGTAGGAACGTTGCTCTTGGCTCCCCAGATCGGGGCGACGGTAGGTGCCTTGGAACTGGCCCCGAGCTCGGGGAAGAGATCATGAGACTGAGGGTCGAACTTCTTGCCAGGGGCGGAAGTTTCCTTCTGCTTTCCCGCAGCCTTGGTAGAGATGGGTTCGGCCCAGGTCGCAGAGTCGCCGGACTTCAGAGGGAGATCCTCATCGGGAACGTCCTCAACAGTGGGATGGTGGTCGGCATGAGTCTGGAGAAGCTTCTGAGCAGCCGAGGGCTCGGCGCCGTTGGAGATGGCAGAATCAGTGGATGCCATTGTATAGTGGAATGACTAAGGAAGGTAGTCGTCGATGGGGTGGGATAGGATCGTGGGAGTAGGAGGGCGTTTTCGGTATATCTGCAAGGGGTGGTGGCGACGGTTAGCTGTGCCTGTGGCAACAACGGCGGGGGCGACTGTAACCGCGAGCATTGAACCGAGGCATGGGAAGGCACTCACAACTGACGATATATACGACAATTGGAGGAAAGACCAGTAGAATCAGACTTCCGATGAAAGAAGGCCGAAGCGTGAGAAACCGTTGAGCAGCAGATTAACCGATGGAGAAGATGGACTTTGTTGCTGGCTTAGAACATTGTGACGCAGAGCGGCAACAGTGGTCGAATCCAGGTGAGGTTGAATCGGGAGGGGGATTGACACAGTCGACGAGCCAGCCAATTGATAGTCCGGAAGGATGGGAGATGGGAGAGGTAGAAGGGATGGGATGAGATGGGGTGGATGGGGGGTTTGTACGTGTAGGGGAATAAGGGTGAGGTGGAAGATTCTCGACTCCACGACGATGGTTCAATTGGAATGGAATTTCTGGCGGGCAGGGGTTCTACTTTCAGAGAGGTTCCCCGTCTGGCCAGCTGTGCTTTGCTCTGCCAGCGGTTCGCTCCCACCACTGACCAGCACCGAGAGCACCCTGTGTGTCTCCACCTACGATGACCCCCCCACACTTACCTTGCTAAGCACCTACCTACCTAGTTAGCCTCAGCCACAACCTAAATTGTTAAGACGCCCACCAGCCGTTGCACCTGAATTGAACGGACCAGACTCCGTTCCAGCTCCTGCTATTGGACGGGAGTGGCTCCGGAGTACGGTTTCGGCATCACCTGCGGCAAGCCGGGCAGACGTTATCCGGTGTAGAGTTCCTTCCGGGCCCGGTCCTCGGACGCTTGGATCTTATTACGACGACACGGAATCTGAGTCTGGGGCTGCGGCCCGGCCGTTCAGGGATCGGACAAAGTGTGTGGGTGTACAGAGTATGTCTTGCTCGATTCGGATCTTCTGCGACCGAGTATCATTGTAGGAAACCTAGCTTGAATACTATGTTGTCTCATGCCTATTGAATCTTGCGCTTGCGAGACTACCAACAACAGAACCCGCGCCCAAAGGCAACCGTCCCTGCGAACTCTTCCCCATCACTCGGCCTGTAGCCGCCAGTCTGGAGGGGCCAGATGTTCGAAACCCGCTGCTTATACCATACCTAGGCAGGGACGGTCACTTGGTGGAAGGTGTTTCTTCAATGGAAGCTTCTGTGTCATGACGCATGACATGGAAGACACTCTTGTCTTCCACTCAGACAAGTGACCCTCGCGACGTAGCCGCGTAAGACGTTTTCGTGATCTGATATTTCGGGACAATTCAGCGGCCTGTCCTTATGCTTTCTGCCATGCATGAACAATAAACATTGTGTGTCTGTGTACGGATATCTGAAAGACGCAACTGAGAGACAGGAGACAATAGGTATGGCGCCCCTTGAAGGATTAATCTCGGGCGATTGGCCCAGCGTCGCCTGACTTTTAGAGGTCGTTTCCGTATGTTGTGCATCAGGAGGCACAGTGCGTGCCGGCGAGAGCCTTCGGTTTTGTGGAAACAGAATGTCATGTAGTTGCCCGAATGATCTGGCTTGGGAGATCAAATCGCCGCAGAGCCCTTCTGAGGCTAGGATTTCCTCTTGCTCATAATCCCCGATGACCCTAAGAGCTGACAGCGGATGACGTTTAACGTCTGGACTAGGCTAGAGTTGATACCCCAAAGTTCGCGTTGTACACAGGTTCCAGGTTGGGCTGTCGAATATACCACCAAGACCACGTTGTTTGCATCGCATCCTAGCCATTGAAGACGACACTGAGGCGAAAATGGCGTGGCCAGCTAAACCCCGACTGGTGCCCTTCGTTCTCAGATTGAAAGCAACATGCCCTCAGCCGTGCGGCCGTGCTGGGGCCGACGCAGGGGATGGACGAGTAGCCCGATATCAAAGGCACACTGCATTCCGCAGAAAAGATAGCAAGGGAGTGTTTGGCTTGTCTTTGCGAGAAACAAGCATGCAGCAGGGTGTGCGACACAGCCAAAGGGAAAGACATGCCACGAATGAGAATCTGCAAGTCACGACCTTTGCAGAGGCCTGTCTCGGGCGCAGATTGGTTGGCAGATTGCCATTGAGCATTCGGACTCGTCTGCGTTCGAGATGCGGAGGAACCGATACAGCTTCATATGGACTCCGTCTCCTCATACGACTGAGAGCTTAGACAAACGTGGGGCCGGGTCTCCTATGGATACGAGAGCGAAGCGCAGATGCATGTCGTCAAAGGTCAAATCATGCCCACGTTCGACAACATCTAATTGAGGTCTTCATGGGCACAAGCGCCCGAGAGACCGTTAGCAGTGAGTCTGAATTAATGTCTGAAAAAAGATAGGCGAAAGAAGGGGATCCTCGATGCCGAGAAGACATGCCGCCGAAGCTGCATTTTGTGGTTTGGACAACAGCGCTTGAAAGAATATAGCTGTAACCTCAACCCTGGCCTGGTGGACACAGTCGTACGCGGGCGCTCTCGGTGCAGATATTGTCCCGGTTCAGAAGCGTTGAACAAGGCACGCAGCATCCTCACGACACGATGTATGTTCGGGAAGACGGAGCAGCCGTGTCGGCGAAAGTGCCCATATTCTGTTAGGTCGAAAAGTAACCTGGACGCCGAAGCGGGTGAGCAGGGCGCGGCGGTGTACCGGTAGGAGCAACGATGATGCCATAACCGTGTTTTTCCTTGGTCGCATCCCCGCCTCGTCGTCGACCCAAGTCCGGAACGGGGGCTAGTTTTACTGGTGTAACGGCCTCCGTTGACACGATGGGAAGATGTCTGACCCCATTACTAAAGATCGGTCGGATTCGTACCTACTGAACCGCAGGCTGCACAATCGTGGGCACACACCCTACCAAGCCGCACAGATACGGGCGACATCGTGATTTGCTCTGTTATCAGTTTCCCGTTCGGAAGTCACCAAGAAGATGAGTTGATTGCTGGCATCTTGAGCAACGTACGGCAGGCAGATGGGAGCATGGCGGGAAGGCGGCTGCAATTAGAAAATATTGCAAAGACATGGACCTAGCCGCATCACCCTCTGCTCGATGGGGTTGAAACAAGATCCAAATTCGCAGGGCAGGCTCGATGAACCGGCTCATGTCGGGTTTGCGGGACCAGCGGAGGCAGGAACGTGCATTGGCAGTAGTGACCCACTTAGCAGCTCACATACTATCCGTACCTACCTTACCTACCTACCTTACCTACCTACCTACCTAGGTACCTTACTGTAGGTGCCTATCTACCTTAGGTAAGGTACCTAGGTATCTAGGTGTCTGGGTAGGCAGGTACGTACCTGAGTAGGTGGCTATGAGGTACCTAGGTAGATACGATGACGATACGCTCCTCGACTTCACGTGTCTCCGTGTCTCACTTTTGCTCGCGACACGCAGCTAAGACCATGTTTTTATTGCAAGTATCAAGGCTGATCGTTACCTACTTGGCTGTTGTGGAAAGCAGCCACGGACGTGTCACTAGAACAAAAGAAGAATGGGAGAAGTCAGGAAGAAGAAGTGGGATGGGTGACCGAAGCTCATTTGCTGGCCTGTTGGAGAGACATTCTTTCCATCCTAACGTCCAGGAAAGCGCAGGATGACGGCTGTTCCTGCGGATGATTGGACCGGCCCGCGGCTGCTCAACCGAAATAATGCCAGCAGGGTGGTGGGTGGGTGTGTCTGTTGTCTTGGGGTTTTGGGGGATAGTCGGGAAAGTGCTCCTTGGGCAATACCACCGACCTAGGTAGGCAATCGCGGATTTTCAAGCGGCGAGTAAACCCTTTCAAAGTCCATGGAAAGTTCGCCCGAAAGATTTTTGTTCCCTTGAGCAGTTTGTTGGGACTATTAGGGAGAAGCAGGGTTGTTCCCAAGGTATCTGTATCGTAGCTTTAGTGGGAAACGCGCTGTTGATGGAAACACAATTACAGCCCCCCCCTCCCCCCCCAAATACTCACTGAGGAGTAATATGCACAAGTCTATGTCACTATGAGAATGTTCAATTCAGTCAGGCGAATAGGAAGACACAAATACGCGCAGACACGCAGCGAGCTCGTCTCGCCTTCGATTCGTGTGTTCCCATTTCATTCTCGTGTCAATATTGACTCGACCCAGCGCGCCGAAACCCTCTGTCACCAAGGTTGCACTCGCTGGCAGATTTCGTGACACAACAAGAAATCATCTCCCTGTCGACGCGTGACATAGGTAAGGTCACCTCAAAGGCTCAAACACACCAAGGGCCGAGATAAAGAAGCTTGGGCGAAGAATAAGAAAAAAACGCAAATTTTCTTTCTCATCCAATGTCATCCGCCCGGTAGGTACCTTCCCCCCCTAGACGTCTCGTCATCCCTCCCCTCCCTAACTACCTACCCGGCACCCAGGTACGGTACGATGTAGGTTGCTTGGGGTTGGGAACTGGCGGCCGGGAGAAATGAGCTGCCGGCCAGCCATGCACCACACAATCTCTGTCTGCCAGCATTCCATTCGCAGCACCCTGATTCCTCCAAACCTTGCACCAGTTTATTGAGTAGGTGGTGTGTTCGTACACACTTTCTGTACGCAGTACCTCTCCGCACAGCTTTGTATGCTTGCTTGACATCTCAAGATTGTACCTACTTATCTTCATACCTGGAAGAGCCTGCACACCCAAGACATGCATAGCTATCCGTCTGCATACCTACATAGGTACGCCAATTAGCCCAAAGGAGCTCGTGGTAAGCAACAGCAAAGAAAGAGGTCTCTTCGTTCGGCCCCATGCTGAATTCCAACAGGTATCCGCAGAGTTGCCGCCCAGCTTCCGAGTCCATGTTCTGCAGCCTGCTACAGCCCAACCCCCAACCGCCCGGTTCGACGTCCGGGCTGTACCTAACTTGTGATGCAGCTCAGTTGTTCCATCCCAGGACCACATTGTCCTGTGCCTGTCTCGATCCAGCTCAGACCCAAGACCCTTGGTGCCTCAGCTTCTCCCCACCGACTGATGGCGACCCTGATCCTTGACCCTCGCACCCTAGCTTTTGCCGCACCGCATTGCGCACTACCACTAGAGCCGCCGTGCGGCCCCTAGAAGTCCCGTCAAGCAGAGACACCCATCTCGCAACTGAGATTGACCAAGGATCGACCAGCAGCAGCTATTACCAGTCGACTGAAGCACCGCACCGACATGGACCTAAAGCATCCCAACTTAAGGTATCCGTACAGCGCACCGATCATGCAGGCGAGCAAGACCACATTGTGACCACCGCCGCCCGAAAGTAATCAGTTTGAACCACAGACGAGGCCCAGGACCCGCGCCCACCTGCCCTGGTTCCCCCCTCCCAGTGCCGATATTGTGCCTTCGTTCTATGAATACTCAGCAATGTAATGCAGTCAAGAGACCGGTTTGTTGCTAATACCGCACTATGCATCTATTCTGGGCACGATGCGCCGAGCGACGCACAACTGCTAGGACTACCTACAACCACGCCCCCTCCTCGTTCCTATTTCCTACCGAACTGATTCATGGAGCATGCAAATAGACTCACTTCCGACTTCCCAGTGTGTTCCATTCTTAGCGGGGAGGTTCGTTTCGCCTACTTTTGCCCTAGGCGAGACTTGCCCCGGGCTGCTAGTATAGGCTGCTTGTCCAGCTATGGATGGATAGGTACGGATAGGTTCCCAAAGATGGAGGAGCACAAAGAAGATCAGTCGTCGGTAATAGTGTCTTTGTAGCACTATCCAGAACGACTCAGATCGAACGGCCCTTTCGCATCTCCGAGAGTCCACCAAGTCGCGACAGAACCCCCCTAGGGGATGTAATCGATGGCCATGCGTGGAAGTCCACTCCAACCAAGTCCCGAGATGAGGTCATTTCGATTGCAGGAGCCTTATGCGTAAGTCGAAAGGAGACATGAACTGATATGCACCAGTATGGTCGGTACATGATGTTTCGTGCAGCAGAACAGGTATGATTTCTTCTTCTGCCCGCATTCCTTGCGCGTACCGCTACCGTATCAAAACCCAGCGAATGAATAGCTCAGCACCAACCAGGCGCGTACTCAACAGATAGATACCTGTACTGCTTAAATGGAGAGTGAGCAGCCCCATCCAGCACTCCTATTGCCAGGGCTCCATTATCTCGAAGCTGGCTCATGGTAGAGAACAACAAAAACAAAGCAGGTTTGGAAAGACTGGGAACAAGAGCAAAGATACTCACGGGTACGTACCCGTGGCCTTTCCAGGGCGCACCCTTGCCTTCCCCCACCACACACCAGCAGCAGGCCAAGGCCACACGCCCACACGGCCCCCAGGCAAGCGTTTTACATACCTAGGTACCTAGCCCGTCCGCGTCCATCCATCCTCCGATGCCCATGCATCGTACCCGCTCCTCTCCTCTCTTCCACTTCGACTCCCCGTTTTTATTTCCCTGCACCAAAACAGAGGAGGAAGAACAACACACACACCCCACATACCACACACACCCACACCATCGTCATGTCATATCTTGTGCGTACGAATAGGCTCTCTGTCAGTCTGCTTGTATCGTTCCTTGCACACACAGTGAAGATTCCAACACAGTCATTTTTTCCATCCAATCCACAGGGCCATCCAATCCTCAGGCCAGGCCTGTCTCTCCCTCATCTTCCCGAGTTCCTGATCCAGCTTCTACCAGCTGCAATAGAGTACCGTCCCGTCCAGTTCCACAGTGTAGGTATCTTCTTGGTTATTTTCCCATCCCAGTCCAGCAGCCCACACTGTCCTAGAACCCACTCCTCGACTCCATTCAGCCAGTGACAGTCTGTGTCCTAATCCATCAAGCACAAATGTGCTGCGACCTGATGCCGTGTTCCGTGTGCTTGAATTAATTGCCATCGCTACCGCTGCTTGTTTAGAGCGAGGCTAAGGATTCTCTCTCTCTCTCTCTCTCTCTCTGCCGCCCTCCAAGTCTACAGGTAACGGGCGATACTGGGGTTCTCGCCCCCCTCCATCCTTCTCTCTAGGGATTGTTTTCACACCTACCTACGTACGCTAAATCGGTACCGTCGCCCGCTACTTTCCGCTGTCCTCGAATTACAACTACCAGGTACGGAGTACCTTACTGTACACACCCACGGCGACTGCTTCTCCTGCAGTCCCGCTGCTGCTAGTATTCCCATTTCCAATCCCACTCCTCCCATTTCCCACCACTGCGGTGCGTACCTCCCCTTCCGTCCCCATCTCAAGCACAAGTTGAGGGGAAAGCATCGCTTTGTGCCCGTACCGATTTTTTCCTCCTCACACACCCTCTATTCATACCCTCTTTTGCTTCCCTTTTTTCCCTTTTCCTTCGACGGTTTAGACGTTTTAGGGTGTATCATGGACAGCAGCCAGAGCGCGACTCTTTCCAACGGCACCTCCCAACGTCGCAAGCTTACCAAGAAGCCCCCCTCGTCCTACCAGCAGCACACACGCTCCTCGAGTGGTCTCGATGGTGGCATCGACGCCTTATCGCTCCAGAGCAAACGGAGCTCTACCTCGCTGAGACGCGCCCCTTCCGCTCCACCTGCTCGGACGACCCCCTCAAACGCTGCCGCCGCTGCTTCGGCTGCTGCTATTCTTCCTGGTGTTGCTTCTTCTGCCGCCGCTTCCAACAGTTCTTCTCCCCGCCACCTTCCCTCAACTCAGACGCACCTTCCCAATCCCTCCCCCGTCCTGCCTCAGGGTCAGTTCGCCGGATTCGCTCCTTCCCCAACTGCCTACTACCACCCCCAGGCCCAGACCCAGACCTCCACCTTCCATGCTCACACTCACGGCTACGCCAACGCCAACGCCAGTGCCACCTTCTCTCCTCACCACCACCAGAACTTCAACCACCAAAACAATTTCTACCAAAACAAAAACAACAACAGCAGCAACGTCGACAGCTCCCCCATTGCTAACGGTGTCGGTGTCGGTATCGCCCACAGCAGTGATCGGTCACTTGACCCCTCCACGACGTCGCCGCTGTCGTCACAACCCAACGACGAATTCATCGGCGCTCCATTTGACGGCGCTGCGGTCCTGAGCCGTATCGAGCAGACCAAGTCGCCCGTCACTGCTCAACCCCAGCCCTACCAGAGCATCAATCAGCGACAGAACGCCCCGGCGCCGCTACTCAAGTCAGCCACCGATTCGCGCATCAGAAGCCCTGCCCTTCGACAATCCCAGAGCTTCACGAACGATACCGCGATGATGAACGAAAAGTCACAGGGCGGCCGGATGACGGAGAGCTCAATGATGAGCCCTAAGCGCTATTCAGACGAGGCAAAGGAGCCCCGGATGGGCGTCTTGCGCAAGAAGTCGGGCTTCTCTGGCTTCATGAACAGCCTGGTCGGCACGCCCAAGAAGCCCGTCATCTCGGCGCCTGAAAACCCCGTCCATGTCACTCACGTCGGCTACGACAGCTCCACCGGCCAGTTCACTGTCAGTCACTCACTCGTTTTTCTTCTCCTCACCCCCCTTCCTCTTGTCGCTTGCTTACTCTGTCTTGCCACTACTTGTTCCATACTCCCTATCTGTTATCGTAGTGACCTCTATGGCTGACTTTCTTGTTCACTATCCAGGGTCTCCCAAAAGAATGGCAAAGATTAATCAATGAAAGTGGAATTCCCGAAAAGGAACGCAGGGAAAACCCCCAGACCATGGTTGACATCATCACTTTTTACAAGGAGACGACCGAGAGGCCAGCCGAGGATCAAGTATTGGAGAAATTCCATGATGCCAGAGCGCCTGATTACCGTCAGTACGCGAACGCGAACGCGAACTCGCCGTCAGGCGCTATGTCGCCGGGCATGTATCCGCCAACAAGTTATATGGGTATGTCACCAATGATCAGTCCACCTGCGAGCCCTAGGTTTCCAACTGTCAATCATGAAGGATCTTTCGAAAACCCCCGTCAGCCGCCCCCCGTTCCGGGAGTCGGCGGAGTCAAAGGCCCCGGCGCCAAGGACATCAACCTGATGCCCAGCCGTCCGGCCCCGAAGCCTCCTGTCACCCTCCCGGCGAGGTCCGCTGCCTCGCCCTACCCCGCCAAAGACTCCGGCATTGGAATGTCTCAGCCCGGCGAGGACCTGCCCCCGGTCGCATACCAACCGCCCAAGGAGAACGTCCCCATGCTTCCCGAGGAGCACCGAACCCGATCCCGATCCAACTCACGCGTCGGCGCCTCCCCAGCCTACGTCCCGCCGACTCCCAACCCGCAGAACCCGCAGGCGAACCTGTACCAGCAGCAGCTTTTGCAGCAGCAGCAAGAGCAGGCCTTGGCACAGGCGCAAGCGGCCATGTCTGGTCAGATCAGCCGCGCTCCGAGTAAGAGACAACCCGCCCAGCAATCGACTCCACCCCAATCGCAGCACCAGTACCCTCAGGGCACCACGGCCAACGGTGGCCCCGGCCAGCGGCAGCAGGTTGGCGTTCCCGGCGCTCCTGGCTCCAGGCCTCGGCACCGACCCCGCCAGAGCACTGGCATCGATGTCGTCGCGGCACTCAAGCGCATTTGCTCCGACGGAGATCCTCGCGAGGTCTACAAGAACTTCAATAAGATTGGACAAGGCGCATCTGGCGGTGTTTACACCGGCTACGAGCGAGGATCCAACCGTCTGGTTGCTATCAAGCAAATGAACCTTGAGCAGCAACCCAAGAAGGATTTGATCATCAACGAAATCCTGGTCATGAAGGACAGCTCCCACCCCAACATTGTCAACTTCATCGACAGCTACCTTTGCGGAGGCGAGCTCTGGGTGGTGATGGAATTCATGGAGGGTGGGAGTCTGACTGATGTTGTCACTTTCAACATCATGACCGAGGGACAGATTGCATCTGTCTGCCGGGAAACGCTTAAGGGCCTGCAGCACCTCCACTCCAAGGGTGTCATCCACCGCGATATCAAGTCGGACAACATTCTCCTATCGATGGAGGGTAACATCAAGCTGAGTAGGTTCTCTAAGATTTGTTCCACATGGCTTGAGATGCTAACCTGGAGTAGCCGACTTCGGTTTCTGCGCAACTATTAACGAGGCCCAAAATAAGCGTACCACTATGGTTGGCACACCTTATTGGATGGCCCCTGAAGTTGTCACTCGCAAGGAGTATGGGCGCAAGGTGGATATTTGGTCTCTTGGCATCATGGCCATTGAGATGATTGAGGGAGAGCCGCCCTACCTGACAGAGTCACCTCTTAGAGCGTTGTGGCTGATCGCTACCAACGGCACCCCTCACATCAAGGAGGAGTCCAACCTGTCGCCAGTCTTCCGTGACTTTCTCTACTTTGCACTCAAGGTTGATCCTGAGAAGAGAGCAAGCGCACATGATCTCCTGAGGGTAAGTTCAGCCTTGGTTGTGGCAAGATGGTTGTTGCTAATACTATTTTTTCCCCATGTGAAGCATGAATTCATGAAGGGCTGTGTTGATCTCTCTCAGCTGTCGCCTTTGGTGCGTGCTGCCAGAGAAGCACGTCTTGCGGAAAAGGCTAGGAAGGGACAGTAGGATACCTCCAGCCAGGCACACAAGAACATCTTTCAGCGGCTGAAACGATATTAATCACGACCTTGACGACAAACCTACTCTATAATGGGGCTGCCTTTTTACCTACGCAACGAGATACCCCAGGAAGTACTGTTGGCCTTGGCATATTCGGCTTGAGAACGCTTTCCATCTGCACTCTGCACAGCTTTGTTCACGCTCTAGCCCAAGACTCTTTGACTTGCGGCCTATTACAGAACTCAGTGCATGCGTGCCATGGCTGGCAGACTTTCAGCCCCACTCTCTACTTGCTTTGAAGATACCATGTCGGAGGACACCTGAACCACTTCTAGTTACACCCTCGACCTTTTCTCTTTCTTGATAACTTGCTTAACCACACATCATGCAGCATGTTGGCGACCAAGCAACACCAAGACTTCTTCATTTCTGACGGCTCTTCTCTTTACACATTACATAGAGGCGACCACACTTTGGATTCGCCTACTTGCTTTGTTGTCAGGCTCCGATTGTATATGGGCGACCCTCTCTCATTAGATCGAACAGTCCATTCTGGACCCATCATGTTTGTGAGGTTTAGTGGCAACTGTCACCTCGAAAGTCGGTTGCTGAGAAGGAGAAATGTGACGATGAATCGCACGATCTGAATTGGCCAGTGATGGTTGACGGCCAAGTCGGATTTGTTGGGGGAGACAGGCAAACCCCTTTCAACCTGTTGTGGGATTTTCTCTGCTTCGTATGGAACATTCAAGAGGAAAAGGGTATCGATATCCAGACGGGACATCGCTGGACATCGCTGGACAATCATGTGAGGTCAGAAATCTCTGGCACCTTGGTCCACCATGTCTCATGCCCACACAGCAGGGGGGCATTTACTGGTCATGTGTGAGAAGGTGTGCCGTGCCGTGCCGGTGGCCCAATGGCTCTGGTCCGGCAAAACTTGACTAGATATTGGAATGACCTTCAGGCCCAGCAGGCCGAAGAAAGTTAACAGCAACTGTAGCCAGGTTTTTGCCTATGATGTGATGCATGTGATGATGTCTGGGGCGTAGTGATGTTTGATTCGTGTTGGCTGTGTAGGTCCCAACTTTACCGTTCCTTACACTTGCGTACAGTTTGTAGCCCATTCATTGCACAAGACGACTGGGCTGTCGTGTTGCTCTCTTGACTCAGCAGGCCAGGCCAAGACGGAGCTTGAAGGTAACAACGTTTCAACCGTTTGTTGGGTCATGGGGGTTCAGCAAAAAGCTTCCCCTGATCGTCCCAAGATTTTACCACCTCCGCTGAAACCAATATCCTCCCCACCTGGTCCTCGGACCCCTCCCCGGAGCGTCGGTCCCCGGCCGATATCATTTGTATGGGTTTCCTCGATGGCCATCAGAGCTGGGGCACGCAGGCGCAACATGTATCCCGTCGGTCTGTGCCCACCTACCGATGACAACATCTGCATCATAGGATACCAAAGCTCCGAAGCTCAAACCCACGTCATGAGTACCTAGGCAGATACCTAGATCGTAAGGAGGAACCCCGCGATGGTTTGCCATTAGATACCAAATAACTTCCCCCCACATGCCCTATAAGTTTGACATTGTATGCTGCGGGACTAACTACGAAGAAACTCATTGGGCATCCCCTCCCCTTCTTCCAAATCCAAACGCCAGGACACTTGCCTAGGGGAGAAAGGAAGGAAAACAAAAATGACATAGATGATCGTTATCATAAAAGATGTTGAGGGAACAGGGCAGAAGGGGTAAATGAATATCCCCACGCACCCGGAGTATCATGGATAAAATAGAAGACGTTCGACACCCCCTGCCTCAGGCAGTGCCTTCCCCCTTTGCTCTGCACATGCGAACCCGACTTCGGGCAATGCTTTCGTATGCAAACAACCGGGTATTCAACTCTGCCACGTCGCTGCCTGGATGTCATCGTCAGGCTTTCGGCCTTCACTCACGCATCTTCACGTAGTTGCTGGGGAAGATGCCATGCTTAGTGCCAATCATACCCGTCCTATGGTCGATATCAGTTGTGTATCCGGAGGATAGAATAAAAGAAGCCATCACATACCACCAGTCGGTTTCGTTCTCTGTCTTCTTGAGCACTGTGATGACGTCACCCTTCTTGAATCCAAGGTCACCGGGCTGATCGGCCTCGAATGTGAACAGCGCAACTGCCTCGTTCTTCTTGAGCATAGCAGTCTTTGAACCGAAGTTTGGCTTCGGCGCTGCAGGTCTACCAGGCGCGCCTGTCTTTTGCTCGTTGATGAAGCTGGACGAAGGGTTGTCCCGGTAGACATAGTCGTCATTGTGGCTTCCTCTTGACGCAAACGTGTTCGACCGTGACACTCCAGTGTTGGAACGCGACAATCCACCAAAGGCGCCTCCATTGCTCGGCCGGTCATAGACGTCATCCTGCCATGTACTGGACCTCTTTGGCCCGCCAAACTCGCTGGCGCCGTCGGCACCCGAATTGGGACCGTGGCCAGGACCGAAAACACTGCTGCGATGGTTCGCGTCACCCTCTCCGTACCCACTGCCCCGGCGTCCGTTCCAAACCACATCATCATGACCCTGATCGTAGACAGGGATGTCGTTGTACATAGCATCGTTTCCCGGTGCAGTGCGGCCGGCATTAAAGGAGCGAGAGTTGAGAATGGTCATGAGCGGCGCGGCTTGAGGCGGAGAGCGGACACTGCCGGTCAGGATCTGGGCGGCGGTGTAGCGAGTGCCATAGAGCTTCTCGTTTGCGTCGCGGCGCTCGATAATGACGGATCCCTCCAGCGAGACGCCAGCGAACAGGCCCTTAGTCTTGGAGTAGGCGAAGATGCCTGCCACGCTCTTCAACGAGGCGGCACCGGCGGCCTCGGCGTTGCGACCGACGGGGCCGGCGGCGATTGAGACGTTTCCACCGAGCGTCAACGAACCGGCCTGCGCGAAAGTCTTGACAGCGCTCGCGTCATTAAGGATGAAGACGAAGTCAGTCAGCTCGAAGCCGATTTGTCCGCCAAAGCCAGCGCCGGCGGTGCCGATGGCGCTTGGCGCACTCCATGATCCGTCGGGAAGTCGCGAGACGACGAGACCGCTACCGAAGCGACCGGAGCCTAGGAAGCCGGCTTTAAGCACGGTAAGAATTGCGAGACCCTAGTTCCCAAATTGGTGTATGTCAGCAATTGTGTCCGCCGAGAGAATTTGGGAGGGTCGGCTGGGAGGCCTCTTTGGGGATCGTGTGTGTCGCCAAGAAGGCAGGCGGCGGGGACTTCGAAAGGGCGGAGTGGGAAATTACGGCTCACCTTCGCATTGGCGAGGACAGAAGGAGGAATGATCTTGTCGGGACTGAAGGCTTGCCGAGGGTCGATAAAGGAGGTCAGAATCTTGCCGCATTTCTTGCATTCCGCTGGGTGTGTGGTGTGTCAGTCGCGATCTTGCAATAGTAACAGTCGGCCGCGGCGGGACGATCGGCACGCTGGGGGAAAGGCGAAGGACTTACACGCCATGGATGACGGGAGCGGGTTGTGAAGGCCCATGCTGACAGGTGTATTCGACGGAGGGATTAGGGTACGATGCGTGACTGCGTTCCTCGAGGGTCAGGTCTAGGGGGGCGTAGGAGAGGGAGAGGAAGCGGTGCGAGGTTTGGAGGTGAAGGAGAGAAAAGGAAGAAAGAAAGCAGGAGGGTGCCTCGGACATTGGGATGTGATTAGGTAGGTGCCGGTGCCTTGGGGATCCTCTCCATCCACGGCTCCCGCAGCTGCATGCACCGAGAGAGACGCGAGTGTCCACCACACCTCCAAGAAATTAACGATTGAGTGGGGTTTCCGCAGTGATAGAGCCGCCGAGAGCCTGCGCCTCTTCGTTTTTTACTTGCTTGGAGTTGTTCCCTTCTTGTTCTGTTGCATATCCTCCTTGGGCTTTGCAGACTCTTCTTTCTCTCTCCTGTTCCGTCAAATCGGGGCCACTCGACTTTCTTATTAAGCTTTTTCGTGGATCAGCCGTCGTACCAAGCATCCTCAACAATTGGACGGACGGCTTTGCAGCTCATCAAACACGGCAAAGTTGATGAATTTGGGGGGCTTGGAGTTATTTTCCAAACCATTTGGGGGTTATGCGGCAGCGGCAGCAGCAACTCTGGGATCGCCTGGACAAATTATCGAGAACTAGGCCCGGGAACGCGAGCTAGCTGCTCCGATGAGGCGCTGCGAGCTTGAGAAGCCGGACGGGAAGAGGACGTGTGACCTTGACATGTTGAGGTAATCCGCCCTCTACCTACTGTGTAATTCGCGGGGTACTTCAATGACCAATGAGCGCTGCTTCTTTCGCCTCCGGGCAAGTGTGGCGCAGGCCAACTTACGCGCAACCCCACCAGCAAGGATGCGGCTTCTGAGAAAGCAAAGCGCAGTGACCATAGGCTGACACAATGTCACTTTTTTTGGGGAAAGTCGCCCGGGGTCCTTCTTTCCAAGGCCCCACTCAATTCTTCCCGCTGACGGAGAGCACCTAGCCTCGCCTTTGAGAGGACGAGAGAGACAGAGAACCGCACCGGCCCCTGAACACCTCCCCCTATCGTCATTGTTTCGCCGCCCCGAGCCAACCACTTCCGCAACTTCCATCGCCAAAGTCACGGCACACCTCCTACAGACATTGCCCTAGCGATTCAACTACCCACCGATAGGCCGGACGAAATCCTTTCGCGACCACAAACATTCTCGCCATCCGCTACGTCTCATACACATACACACGATCGCAAACGCCCCATCCATACTCACGGCGGCGGCGGCAACGGCAACGACGACGAAGACGAAGACGGCCCATAAGCCTCAGCGGCGTACATCTAGTCAACGATCCCCCCCTCTATAGCCAAACCACAAATATACCTACCGAACCCTCTCAACCCGCGCTCCGAATCCTCCCAGAAATCGCAACCATGTCAGAATCATACGAGCGCGAGCGCCAAAACAATGCCCGCCTCGACGAGCTGTCGGCAAAGGTCTCAGCCCTCAGGGGCGTTACCGTCGACATCTACGATAACGCGCGCGCCCACGAGGTCATTGACAGCACCGTACGTCCATCATCTCCCCTCCCCTACCCTTGTTCCGCCATGCCGGGGCGGTAGTCCATCATCATCGACCGCAACTAACAATGCTGTTCTTCCCCCCCTAGTCCGAGACCTTCTCCTCCATGTCCACCCAGCTTAAGGGCTCCGCCGGTCGGCTAACTCGCATGGCTGCCTCAGGGAACAAGGTCGCCATTCTCAAGCTGTCGGGTATCATCATCGGCGTGTTTGTCGTCCTCTACTACATTGCCAAGCTGTTCTTCTAAAAAAAAAGAGAGAAGGTCGCGCACTTTACGATCGTTTACTCGGCAATGAGCCTCTCGTTTCCTTCTCGCTAACGATACTTCGAGCTCAATCACGGTCATGGCGAAAAAGGGGGGATAACCGGCGCCGAGCTTTTTCGACAGTTTCAAATAAGCAACAAAAAGGGGTTCAATCCGGTATCGGCCTTGGAACAAGCATTGCGCGAACAACACATAAGGGAGTCAATTTCGATATAGGGCGGGCGTGGACGTTTAAATACCCTGCGCATGCATTTGGAGTTTGTTTTTTTGGGAGGTGGGCAACACGACGTGAATGCTTTCAGCACCAGCCATTAGCACCGCACACACAGACATGTTTATCCTTTTCGAGTATGAATTTAAGCTCTTGCTTCATTTTCGGGCCAATTCATTCATCTATGACGCGTTGCAATCGAATGACAGATGTGCCCCATACGAAGTTCGCTCTGTCAGGCATGTTCTCCCGACTTTGCTCACTTGATATCTCGGGGCTGACGCAAACGCCGGGCCTAGTCCTGGGAGCATACACTAACTCCCCGTCACCCCGAGCTCCCAACGTTCAATGCAATTTACTGCCAAACGTTCGAAAATAGGTCCTCGCTGCCTCCGGCAGGTTTGGCAGATCCGGCACCGGTCGCAGGTTCCGCACTGCTGGTCCACCCACCGAATTCCTCGTCGGCCGCAACCTTGGGCGCGGCACTGAAGCCACCAGACGAGCCGGGCACAATCGGCGTGTTGGCAAACGATGCAGTAGACAGTCCAGAAGATACCCCAGACGAGCCCCATCCACCAAAATCACCGGTTCCTCCAAAGGCAGGCTTGGGTGCTTCGGCAGGCTTGGCAGCAGGCACAGCAGCCGCACTGTTTGTGTCGGGGGTGCTCCAGGCGTTGGAGCCCCAGACATCCGAGTTTGACCAGTTTCCTGAACTGATCGTGCTCGTGGCGGCTGCGGGCGGATTGGCGGCGAGAGGCGGTGGCTTGGATTGGTTTGAGGAGAGGTTGAAGACGGAGGATGAGGCGGGGGTGGGAGAGGGCTTGCTAGGGGCAGCGGCGGGCTGGGATGGGGCAGAGAGATCGAAAAGGTCGCCCATGGAAGACGCTGGTTGAGTGGGTTTCGGCTGGGACTGGATAGGGGCTGAGACAGGAGAACTGGACCAGCCAAATCCGCCAAAGCTACTATTCGAAGGTTGCTTCTGATGCGTTAACGGCGCGGGTGCTGCCGGCTTCGAGTCGAAGAAGCTACCGCCACTGAGGCCGCCAAACGCGTTGTTCGACGCGGGCGGCGGTGATCTGCTGCTACTGCCAGGACTGGCCAAGCTTGCGAACGGGTCTGCCTGGGCCGGCTTAGGGCTGGTGGTGTTGGAGAAGCTGAGGCTGCTGAAGGCATCCGTCATGCCGCCAAACGACTGCTGCTGTTGGTGTCCAAAGGTGGGTGAGGGCATGCCACCGAAAGCCCCGCTGGTGGCCTGAGGGGCCTGTTGTTGTTGTTGTTGCTGTTGCTGGGGTTGCGGTCGCGGAGCCGAGGCATAGAGCGACAGAATAGACTGCTTGAGGTCTGGACGCGAAGTTCCTCCCATGCCGCCTGCGTTGTTGGTACTGGCGGGTCGTGGAGGAGCAGCGGGCTCGCCGAAGAAGTCCAGCCCCAAGAGAGAATCCTTAGTGCTCGTGGCCTTGGGAGGCGCAGGGTCGGACTTCGGGGGCACTTTGCCGGGCTGCGGACCAGCTGTGCTTGCTCTAGGGATCGGATCGCCGCCGATGAGATCGACTTGCGGCTGTGGGGAAGTAACATTCCTGGAAGGGGCCGCCGAGTTTCCAACCGAACCTTTGCGAACCGACTCCCTTCGCTCCACGTTCTGCTTCTCCTTGACCAGACTCAGGGGCACATCGTCGTCGCCGTCGACATCGAGGCTGGCGGGGTCGGGAATGGGGCCGTCCATTGTCCATCGCTTAAGCTCGTACTTGGTGCGGATGAAGTTCTCGATCTTGGACTCAGAGGGGACGTGGCCAGAAGCCAGCTTGGCCTCCCAGTACTTGTTCGCGCGGGCGTTGCCCCAGCTGAGGATGCTTCGGAGCTGTTCGTCGGTCCAGGAATCGAGGTCGACAGATTTGACTCTGCTAATGTGCGTACCCATGCCACGGTGGATGCCCGAACACCGGATGCAAATGAAGACGCCGAGGTTCCAGCTAGCCCATCGCGGATCTGCAACATTGCGGCGTCAGTGGGAAGATCGAGGGCGATTGGAAAGGAATTATGCCTCTTGACTTACGCTTGTTCTTTTTGCAGTCGGCGCATACTTTGTTCGATTCCAACTTCAAAAGGCTCTTGATTGTCAGCTGGTTTTGGGCCGCTCTCTCAGCAGCGGGGTTTGGCGGCGGTCTTCGTGACATGGTGGCCTTTATTTGTGTATGTGCGCGAGTTCAAGGTTTGAAGAAGTTGCAACGAGCGGTACCTAAATTAGGGGAGCGAGATCGTGGTATCGGCGGTAGGTGCAGTCGGAAATCGGAGGGAAAGGGGGAGGAGGACCGCAATATCGCAGAGTTGACCAGTTGGACGTTGACCGTCGTGTGCCTGGGATTAATATTACCTATGAAATAGAGTACCCACGCGGCGCTGATACCGGCCAGGTAAGGGGCAAATGGGGGGTCGATACCGTGGAATCCGTCCCTGCCTAAGGCAGTGAGTGATGACGGGGGTACGGATATGTGGGGTTCTCGAATTCCACGGGGCATCGACGAAAAGGGTGATAGTTGCGCTGGCAGGTGCCCCGTACCATTTGACAGGTGCCAATCAATGTTGACATCGCTCTCTCGTACCAGTCGTAGTAACAAACACGATTGCTTCACACTGGCATTATCAACTAACGAGTTCGACTAAACCCTTGCTACCCCTTCCTAGTTTTTTTTACTTCTGTGAGACTGGCATATAGTGTCTCGATTATTGTTCCATGGTCCCGAGCAAGCTTGTCCCCATCAAAACACTTGCGCTTAGGCCCTGTCAGTACTCTGAACAGAGTAGAGTTTGGAGGAAGGGGAATCATGCGTGCAAGAACCAAACGAATTGGGTAACCCAACAATTGCAGCTCCGTATCATGCGCATCAACGCTTGGGCAAGCACAGGAGTCTCTGCAAAGACCTGGGTCTACGCGAGCAGACGCCAACAATTTGGCTTGCATCCAACGACTGTGCCACAGCTTCAAACCGCGTTGTCTCCCGGAGTCCTTCGAGTCGAATATCGGATCGAACACTGTGCTGTAAATCGATTACAAAAGACTGGCTCGCCATGTTTGACGCGGCAGGCTTCATAGACGCTCGATACAAATACAGCCCAACCGGTCCAACTGACTAGGAATCATGGTAGCCCATAAGGGCGTCCTGAGGGATCTTTCATTATCGCACCGCAGCAGCTTACATATGCAGCTCTCTTAAAAGAGACGGTCACCATCTCCTTCTCCAGGATCCGGGTCGCAAACTGAGGGAACATCCGTGAGGCCTGCAACGCCATCCAAAATCGCTTCCCTTCCCCTTCCTCCTTTATCACGTCGTGTATGTGTTGCAGTAGCTTGAGGGCTCATCAAAGTCCAGGACATCTCGGCAGCGCTTGCTCGGATAGGACCAGCCAGAATCGATGGCCGCAAACATGCTGCAGAGCGAGAAAGGCTAACCAGTTAAGTTGCGGGGGCGGGACGCCGGTGCATTAGGCGAACGTGGGGGAAGTGAGGGGTTCCGCTCCTCGCAGCCGACTTACACCTTAAACAGTCGCATCTTGATGCCCTCTCCAACAGATCCTCCCTCTTCCATAGGCAGGATTCATTGCTCGGGGTAGGACGCCCTGCGGCGTCATCGTCCGCATCGGACACCCAGCTTCTGTTAGCACATGCGATTAGTCGCGCAAACGCCCCAGCCACCCCTCCCCAACTGTAGAGAGGCGCAATGTCGCTCGACTGAGGTATCGGAACTTTCCCGCTGCTATCCGGCCTCCGACATGCGGGTTTCCGGCGGCCGTAGCATCTTTGCCATCAGACGTGCCCAGCTAGCTCTGTCCATGCGGGGGATGCTTTGTATATAAACCTAGACGGCTGTCGCGCGCAAGCCTTTGTGCACTGATACTCCTCAGTTCCAACCTTCAGCTTTCTGTGCTGGTCAGTCTTCGTCCGGCTTCGAACTAAACTGCAACCAACTGGACGTGTTATTGTACAATACTCTGTGCCTGTGCCGATCATGGCTCCTTCTGTAATCGAGAAGATCACTTCGACAGTGTCGTCCTTGTCTTCCAACAGACTCCGGATTCTCGTCCCTGAGAAGGTCTCTTCGGACGGTCTTGCCCTTTTGCAGGCAAAGTATGAGGTGGACAATCGTACCGGGCTGTCCCCCGAAGATCTCGTCGACGCCATCCCCAATTACCATGCGCTGATAGTGCGATCGGAGACAAAGGTGAACGCGGCTGTGCTTGCGGCCGGCAAAAAGCTCCGCGTCGTGGCACGAGCTGGTGTGGGCGTGGACAACATCGACGTCGACGCAGCGACTAGCCAAGGCATCATTGTCGTCAACTCACCCTCTGGTAACATCCTTGCGGCTGCCGAGCACACAATCGCACTTCTCCTCGCCACGGCACGCAATGTCGGCCGCGCAGATACCACGATGAAGGATGGGAAGTGGGAAAGGAGCAAGCTCGTTGGTGTCGAAGTCGGCAGCAAGACGCTCGGTATCATAGGGTTGGGTAAGGTGGGGATGAAGGTTGCTCGGATGGCCATCGGTCTCGGTATGACGGTGAAGGCGGTTGATCCATACGCCAGCGCAGAGATTGCCGGCCAAGCAAACGTTGAGCTTGTGTCCGATCTCGAGGACCTGCTGCCAGTTGTGGACTTCTTGACCATACATACTCCGCTGATGGCAAGCACGCTGGATCTGCTGAAGGAAAATGAATTCCAAAAGATGAAGAGGACTGCTAGGGTCTTGAATGTTGCGCGAGGCGGGGTTTATAACGAAGCTGCTCTTCTCCGTGCCTTGGATGAGGGATGGATTGCCGGAGCTGGTCTCGACGTCTTCACCTCGGAGCCCGTCAAAGTCGCCTCGATCGCCGCTCAACTAGCCCGACATCCCCATGTGGTGGCTACGCCGCACTTGGGCGCATCGACGGTCGAGGCGCAGGAGAATGTCTCGATGGATGTTTGTACGCAAGTGGCCGAGATCCTCCGCGGCGGGCTACCAACGGCAGCCGTCAACGCGCCATTGATCATGCCGGAGGAGTATCGCAAGCTGCAGCCGTTTGTACGGCTCATCGAGAAGATGGGCGGTCTGTACACGCAGCATTTCGTCGGCGGCAAGGGCGGCATGGTGGGTGGTCGAAAGTTTGAGCTCATCTACCAAGGCGACCTGGCCGGCACCTCCAACACACGACCGCTGTTTGCCGCGTTGGTGAAGGGTCTTGTGTCGTCCATCAGCGACTCTGGAGGCCGCGATGTCAACATTGTGAATGCTAGCTTGACTGCTAAGCAAAAGGGCATCATCATCAGCGAGACGCACAGCGGGGAGGCCAAAAACGCTGCATATGCCAGCATGGTGACGCTGCGATCGCACGGTGAGGATGGAGAGCAGCTCATCGAGGGCTATGTGTCGGGACAGAATATATACATCTCCAAGCTGGACCGGTTCAGCGCAACGTTTCAGCCGCAGGGAACCATGCTGGTGCTGCACAACTACGACGAGCCGGGTAAAATTGGCGGTGTAGGAATGGTCCTGGGCCGGCATGGGATCAACATCACCTTCATGCAGGTGGCCAGTCTGGACGGAGAGGAGAAGAAGGCGGAGGGGGGTAATGAGGCCCTCATGATTCTGGGTGTGAGGGGAGAAATTGGCGGCGAAGTGGTGGATGACTTGCAATCAGCTGAGGGCATTCTGAACGTGAGCCTGGTGAGGTTGTGACGAGGAGGAAGAGGAGCATGTAGGTTGGTGGGGGTTAGAACGAATATGCGCGAATTCAACCGTTTGCTGGGTGCCACTTTGCCAGTGATTAAAACCCTACAAGAAAGCAGAGGCATAAATGGGGTTGGTGTAATGGAATCCCCTCTCCCCCACGAGTTCGTCATTAAGAGACTTTTGGTAACCCTGGCCACCTAGGTACACTACCTACTCAATGTATTAGTCATCAGAATGCTGACTAACATCCCGGCATTATCCCAGAATCGACATGATGCCGTGCTTTCGAGTTCAACAAGTTGTCTTGACGCTGCGACGACTCGGATAGCGGCAGAGGAAATAATTAAAAAAGGGGTGTTGTTTGTGATGTTTCCGCTCGGATGCATCGCTCGCTCCTGTTGTTGCAACTCCTGCGACAACTCACAGTACACGTACGATTCGATTCTGATGGCCTTGATGCAAGTTCTCTGCAAATGCACAAATCGAGGGGCGCGGAGGATCTATCGAGGGGTCAAAGCCACTTCAAAAGTCTGAGATGGCGGACGCAGGGTCCTCCGCTACGGCTCATGGACACCTGATGGCGGTCTTTCGTGCTGTGTTGTCGACACAGATGGGCCATCCTTCGGGCTTCCAGCTGGCCGACTAGACAGCTCGGCGGACAACTGACGTGGCGTAGAGTTCAGGTGCTTCACCATGGACGTTGGTGTCGGTGTTTTTCTCTTCTCGGTTTCTTTTATCCTTCACTGAGAAATCGAAAATTCTGCGATTCAGTTGCGCACGTGGCCACGTCTGGTCAGTACAAGCACTGGGATGAGGCTTGTATCTTCGCACTGCGCGACGGAGGCAGGGTACATTAGCTAACTGTTACTGTGAACTCATGGCCAGGTCGAGCTCCAGCCTAATGTCACCGAGCAGAGATTAAGCATGCGCTGGGTATACCTAGGTAGGCAGGCATAGGCCCTGATCTTCAATTCATGCGAGGGAACTGGATATCACGATCCACGAAAAGCATGACATATTGATATTGACCTGGCATTTTAATACTGCACAACTCTACCCCAGATTTTGCACAATTCACGTTCATTCGAATGACGAGACACTGTGTTGCGACACAAAAAAAAGAGCAAATAGGGGCAGCTGAGACGAAGCGTGAGCGCGCCCACAGACTTTGTCCTTTCCGAATAGCCGATAAAAGTACGTGCCGATGACAGTTTCCAGGCTCTGAAGTGGGCTACTTTGCATGCCAGTGCGGAGTGCCAAGGTCTCTGCGGATGATGTTCATTCTCGCATTGCAAGACTCCCCCTCTCGACCGTTGATGACGCCAAGTTGTGCGACATGGGAGTCTTTGATTGGCTGACTAAGGTAGCACCAGCCGAAAAAGAAGCAAAGCTTGCGTGGGTAGGTATCTAGGTACCTTACTGTACATACATACCTACAGCGTATCGTAAGTCCCTAGGTACCTACATATACTGTTTTGGACAATTACCTCCATCGCACCTTTTTCCTCTTCACCCCCTCTGTTTATTTTCCCATCACTTTTTGTCCTCGGCTTCCTAGCAATTTTTCGGTTGCTCGTCTCCCGTATATCTAATCGGCCATCATCGATATCATCCGCCAAGTCTGTACTGTGCCCATGATACCCTTTCTACAACTTGCCTAACCTACGTGTTTACATACTTACACTGCAGTTCCTCTATCCACACCATATATCCACTCGTCTTCCGATCTTGGTTCGGTAGTGGAGCTCTTGCCCGCCTTCGCCTTACCTCCACCTGCGTACAGTACGCACAAGCAGCTGCAGGTAAATACAGTGGACCGCTGCACCTCACCATTGGCACCCTGAGTTTGCCCCGTCCTCTCGCCCGTCTCCCGCGTCCGCCACATAAAATGCGCGCTTGATCCCGCTGCTTTTCCGCACGCTCCACGTCTCTTCTCACGACACACGATATCTCAATTGACGAGTCGAGTATTATGGCCACAAGGGGACTCGCCCCGACACAACGGGTCAACAATGCCGGCGGCTTTGGTCTTTTCCGCACCGCTGTCCTGGGTCTTACAAAGGCCCTGACGCTGGGCGTGTCTTCCGTCGCCGCCGCGCCTCTACACGCCGTAACCCATCCCGATAATGAGCCCGAGGCCGACGGCAGTTCCTTTTGGCCCCTCATGGGCGCCTCCATCGCCCTCGTTCTCCTTGGAGGTGCCTTTGCCGGATTGACCATTGCGTAAGCCTGCCTCACTTACACACTCTGTATCCGGCTTGCCAATACCTGTTTGCTAACTTTGGCTTCTAGCCTGATGGGACAAGACAGCATCTACCTCCAAGTCCTTGCCGGTGACCCCGACGAATCTCAGGCCAAAAACGCTAAGCGCGTCTACAATCTGCTCAAGAAGGGAAAGCATTGGGTTTTGGTGACTCTGCTCCTCTCCAATGTCATTGTGAACGAGTCTTTGCCCGTCGTATTGGATCGCTGTCTCGGTGGAGGTGTCGAGGCTGTTGTTGGCAGCACTGTGCTTATCGGTACGTGAGAAAAGAGACCCATCGCATATCTACATCGACTAACGCATTAGCACAGTCATCTTTGGCGAAGTTGTTCCCCAATCTGTCTGCGTTCGGTACGGTCTCCAAATCGGTGGCTACATGTCCAAGCCGGTTTTACTGCTCATGTGGCTTATGGCGCCCATTGCTTGGCCTACGGCTAAGCTTCTCGACTGGGCGCTCGGCGAGGACCACGGTACCGTGTACAAAAAGAGCGGTTTGAAGACCCTGGTCACACTGCACAAGTCCCTTGGCGAGGTTGGTGAACGCCTGAACCAGGATGAGGTTACCATCATCAGTGCTGTCTTGGATTTGAAGGAGAAGCCCGTCGAGAATGTCATGACTCCTATGGACGATGTCTTTGTCATGGCCGAAGATACTGTTCTTGACGAGAAGACCATGGACCAGATTCTGTCCGAAGGCTACTCCCGTATTCCCATTCACGCTATCGGAAAGCCGACCGATTTTGTCGGCATGCTTCTGGTCAAGATCCTCATCACGTACGACCCGGAAGATTGTTTGCAGGTGAAGGACTTCCCCCTGGCCACGCTGCCCGAGACCCGTCCCGAGACCAGCTGCCTGGATATTGTAAACTTTTTCCAGGAGGGCAAGTCCCACATGGTGCTGGTTTCCGAATATCCTGGTGCTGATTACGGTGCCATTGGTGTCGTCACCCTCGAAGACGTCATTGAGGAGCTTATCGGAGAGTGAGTTACATGTCCTACCGTCTGACTACGAAGCCGTTCTAACATACAGCAGGGAAATTATTGACGAGTCGGATGTATACATTGACGTACACAAGGCTATTCGTCGCATGACTCCCGCTCCCAAGGCGAGAACTCCTAAGAGGGCGGGACAACCCTCCCCGAGGCCTATTCCCGAAGATGGTGATCTCATTCAGTTTGGCGAAGAATCGCATCCCCCGTATGAACGCAACGGATCCATCAGTGCTCTCAGCGATGCCCCGGAGAACCTCTCAAGTAGTGCGCCGAGGACAACGTTCTTGATGAGAAGGAGTTCTGCCGGTCCGGATGGGCGCATGACTTCTTCTACTGTTCCAGTCAAGGCCACGTTTGACGAGGCTAAGCAGCATCTGAAGCACCTTGGACCCTCCAATCGCGCTTCGAATCCTAAGAACACAAAGTCCACGACAGTCAAGATCAAGCCGGTTCCGACTGGTGTGCCTCTGTCCCAGATTCACAGCCCCTCTCCGGCTCTCCGCCCCGCCTCCGTGGCCGGTGACGTAAGTGAGGACAGGCTGGAAGAGACAGACGAACACACACCTCTCGTGCGTCCTATGCTCACCGGAAAGGGCGGTGTCCACGCGATCCGTAAGAGTTATGGCGGGGCGGGTATGAGCGACACCCAGGTCAGGCTCTCAAGTGGTGCTCACGATGCTGAAGACGACAAGACTACCCCTGACTTCAATGTGCCTCCAACCGTTCCCGAAAATGGTAGCACCGAAGTGACGCGAACCGGCAATTCCGAAGCTGCTCGAGCAGACTTGACCATTATTGTCTCTCCCGGCCGGGCCAGCAGCGTGCCAAGCGTGGCGAGCGTCGTCGAAGAAGGATCTGCTACGCCCAAGCGCCGGCCTCTTGTTCGAAGCGGTAGCATCAGCGAGAATGTGGTTGAGACCAGCAGTGGTGTGCGGAAGATCATTATCCAAGCCGCTAGCTCAGATTCCGACGAGGCCGGATCTAAGGGATCTTCGGGACAGCGGTCTCGGACCACCAACCAGACCCATGTGCAGTCTTCCGGTCACGAATCCGAAGACGAAGAACATGACGGCGATGGTGCGTCCAGCACTGCACAAAGCACCAACAACAGTCAACAAGCGAGTAAAAAGAAGAACAGGAGGAAGAAGAGGAAAAACAAATCTTAGGTGGTTGTTGTAGGTTCTCATAAGCGGGGTGCGTCTGTATGATATCGGATAGTAATTTGAGCGCCTATGTTTTACCGTATCCGATATTGTATCATGTTCCATGTAGTGCCATTATGGTGACTAAAAGAGAGGATACTCAGCTACAGTACCAGGTCAAAAGTCTGGTTAATTACAGCAAAAATAAAAAACCCCCCAGCCTAATGAGGGACTGTCCTGTACGTGCAAGTGTATATGTATTCTATGTATTTTGCTAAACTTTTATGCAATTGGGGACGCTTTTTCGTATCATAACCTCGCTTCGCCCATCGCTAATCGTACCAAATGGCGTTCATTCCGAACCCGGGCTCAGGAATACGCAATCTCGCCACGCGGCCAAGGAATTCGTCCTGCCAGCGGTAAATTTCGATACAGCCCTCCTGGTCATCGGTGATGGCAAGCCACTCGTCGCTCCAGTCGCACGGGCTGACGGCGTTGCTGTGGCCTCCACTGGTGGGCGTGGGGTTCAAGCAGATCTGCCTCTCGATGTGGCCATTTTCGTCGAGCCTGAAGGCGGCGATGTAGCCCGTGACGTCGAAGCTGTTGGAACGAGCCGTGGCGAAGAGATACCTGCCGCTGTGGGAGAGGACGCAGACGTCGGAGCGGTACATCTTGGTCTTGGCGCCAGGGATGCCGGGCGGGATGAGCGGGAAGGAGCGGTTGGTGTAGACGGGGAGACGAGTGGAGGGGTCGACGACGTATTCGGAGAGACGGTTGCCGGCCTCCATGAGGGCGTAGAGATACTTTCCCGTGGGGTGGATGGCGACCCAGCGCGGGTGGTCACCCGGGTCGGGGGCGTCGACGGAGCCTACGAGGTCAAGCTCGGGGGCGTCCGGGGATCGCTTCTTGTGGACCCAGAGCTTGTTGGCGGTGAGGTCGGCTGAGTAGAGGTAGTTCTCGGTCGGGTCGAAGACCATGCCGTGGATGCCCGAGTTGGGGTCGTAAGGGTAGTTCTGGACGTTGATGCGGAGGCCGCCGGTGGAGGAGACGGCGAAGATGTTGCCGTGGGAGGCGTGCTTGTAGAAGGGGTTGCAGTAGACGGCGTGGGGGGGTTTCTGGGCCGCGAGGAGGAAGATTGCACGGGTGTTTGTCGTCGAGAGGGCGGCGTTTGCTGGGTGAAGGGTGCTGTTGTTTTAGTCGAGTTACTTACGAGGGGGGTAATTTCATGCGAACGGAAACGAATGAATGTCCCGCAGCATGTATGAGGGAGCGAACGTACGATCATGGGTCATGTCGTGAGATGCCTCGTGAACGATCTCGGTCGGGCTCTTGACGGCAAAGCTGGACCACTTCTTCATGGCGGCGCCGTAGAGGTTTTTCTTATCGTGCTGTCAAGGCGTGACCGTGTGTAAGCCAAATTGGTCCCTCCCGGCCCAGAGCATAGTTCTTTCCACAGCCAAACCCCCAAGGTCTCATCATCATCTTACGCTAAAGGTCATCCACGAGATGGGCTCGTCCTTGGGGATCTCGGTGCGCTTGACGAGCTCGAGGGTGAGCTTCTCATCGTCGAAGGCGACGGTGAAGATGGCGCCCGGCGGGGTCCAGGTCCCGATCATGAGGTGGTGGACAGGCATCTTGGACGTCGTCGAGAAGAGCCTGGCTATGGAGGGTGTTGTCTTGAGGGTTGCGAGGAGGCGAGACGGTCGCGGCGGCATGGACTAAGCGGGAAAAAAATCCTTCGCGACGAGGGACGGAGTGTTGCGAAGCGTCAGAGAAGCTGGGACCGATAGTTGCGTCAAAGTCGGAAGAGCCCCGCCGAGGTTTTACTGAGCGTCTCGAGTTGTCACTGGGGGATAGTCACGATGCCTGCAGCTTATAGGACGAGGGCGAGAATCATGTGGAAAGAAAGGAAAAGGGGAAAGGGTTGAAAGACAGGAAGAAATCCAGGCAAAGGTGTGTGTACCCTGCATCATGGGGGAGGAGGGAGCTATTGCTGCTGCTGCCCCTCGTTTCCGAACCCGAACCCCGGAACGACGAGGGGCACGGTGCACGGAGAAGGGGAATGGGTCCGCTTTTTTGGTAGCTTCAATGTGGAGCCGCCGCAATTTTGGAGGGGCCGTTCGGGAGATGTGGGCGGTAATTGGGCAGAGGAGGGACAATTGTTTTTCGGCAGAGTGTTCTTCCCCCGCGTCTAGCACCTCTTCTCTCCTTTCCCTCCTACGGGGGGGAGGGAACTATGATTTCACGGGGCATGAAGTATAAATCCAGCGCCTGTCTCTCACGATTGTATCTCGGCAGAAGTGGGTTGTCGGTTTAGCTCGTACGAAACCTATGGTCGGTGGAACGCTTGTCTCGGTCTCCGCGCTGACTGCCGGATCTTTGATCCCGAGTCGAGTTGGCGGCGCTTCGAAAACCGGAGAGGGAGCCGGAGGGCCCCGGGCGCCAGCCGACAATGACACGAACCTCGGCGATTGCCATTCTGTACTAGGTAATAGTACTCACTCCTCAGTGCCCGCGGCAACGAGAGTTCGGCAGCTTGATAGCCACGACCGCGACTGGCCAATCAGCCAACGCGGGGCGCCCGAATGGAGGGGCGTTCGGGGCTGTCAAGCCCAGCCATCCCGGGCCCCCGGCTGTCTAGCTAGGTACTCAGGCTTCCGGGGCTAACCCGGCCATGTGGATGCAGCCTCTTTCCCACTCCCGTCTCCCCCCTCGGCCTCAATCCATTGAGCAAGTAACTCGTCTTGGCGACGAATTCATGCCAGGCTTTGATTCCAGCTATGGACCAAGCGCTGTGAGAGGCAAGCGTCGGACCCTACCATACCCCGAAGGCAAGCGAGCACCAAAGTGATGACGGCCACATTTAAAAAGGGCCTTGGGAAGCTAATGCCGATGCAGAAATCATAAAGGACACATACGTAGAAAGGGCCCAAGAGTTCATTTGACATGACCGTCCCCAGCCGATTTTGTTAGTTCAGCCATCTCAGCCCGTCTTCTAGCAGCATGCTCAGTTGTCCCGGATCACCTGCGTGCGAAGCTTCAGGTGCTCAGTATGCTGTCTGTACCACACGGGCGCTTGAGATGATGGGGAGGCAACTCCCTTGTTGGTGACATTATTCCGACACCATTCAAGCCGGCGGGAAGGAAAGTAATAACCGGCGTAGAAGCGGCCTGTTTCGTCATCTCACCCCCTTGTCTCAGCAACCTTTAGCTCACACTTCAAGGCTGAGATCTGTTTGATTGAATTCCGATTAAACCCCTGAACGGGAAGTTGGTCAAGTGACTTGGTTCAGACCGCTGTCTTCATTATATGACCGTCGTCGAAAGAGAGTCTTTGGGGAACTCACAACACATATCTCCCACGGCGGTCGTCGCCTCCAATTGCCTCTTCACAAGGCACCGCCCGCAAAGCAACATGTAGTAAATTGCCAAGACCGGCTGGAGTAGTCTTCAGATTACACGATGTTGAACAGGGCCGAGAAGAGAGCAATTAATTCCAGGTTCAACGGGAACGTTAGAAACGGTGGCAGTGTTACTCGCAAATCACACAGCTCCTCGAGACATGAGAGCGGACGGGCTTCTATTACTTTTGATACAACACGAAACGGAGGAGTGATTGACTTTCCCATCCTACAACGGCCATACACGCCCCTCGACTGGCACCCTATTCGCTCGCATCGGAAGCGGACAACGAGTGCTCATACAGCCTGCTGAAGGCCGACGCTTGCCCCAATAACTGCCTGGGCTCACCGAACTCAACTACCGCACCTGCATCGACCACCGCGACCCGGTCCAAATTCAAGATCGACTCTAGCTTATGTGCAATGACGATGACGGTCCAGTTCCGGCACCACGTCCGGATTATCTCGTCGACGATCCTGCTCGACTCTTCGTTTAGACTGTGGCGCATGTAAGAATGTAAGCCAGCTTCCGTTTGACAAGGAGACGCCGGCCTGGCCTTACCTGCTGGTGATCTCGTCCAAAATCAGTACCTTTCCCTTCCTTAGCATCGCCCTCGCGAGGACCAGCAGCTGCGCCTCGCCCTGGGAAAAGAACTTGTCATCAATGGCCACGTTAAGACCTCCTCGCTCCTCGATCTTATCCCGGAGCCGTATTTTCTCAGGACTGTCTCGATCTCTGGGTCCGTGGCGGTCCCGTTGGGGTCGATATTCAAGCGGACTGTCCCATCAAAGATGTACGACTCTTGTGGCATGGCGACAATCTTGCGGCGGACGTATGTATTCGTGAGGGAGAGTGGAGACGTCGACGCCATCGATTGTGATGGAGCCGAAATCCAGGTCCATCATGCGGAGGAGACAAAGGACGAGAGAGCTTTTTCCGCTGTGACGGACGTCAGATGCCTTTACCGGATTATTTTGCAGAGTAAAAAGGGATAACTTACCCGCCTGTTCGCCCGCATATGGCGACCTTTTGTCCTGACTGGATCGATAAGTCGACCCCTTTAAGAATGGGGCCAGATGACCTGTTTTATCATTTAGTCCCCTTCTTGTCTAAACACGAACCGCTTTCCGGACTCACGAATACGACGCCGTTGCACCACGAAATTCGACCGCCCTTGACTGGGCCACTCCTCTTCCGGCTCAGTGAGACAGTTATCGAAGTCCCCTTCACGTCTCGTAGTCAAAGCAAAGTTTCTCACCCGCGCAACCGCGCCGAGTGACACCTCCAACATGACCCATGACGTGATGATCGCCTTTACCGTTCCGCTGAAAGACAAGACGTTGGTCAACGCAATGCCAACAAACCCTGGCCCGATCTGCTCTCGCAGGGTCGTGACCAGCACAATCAATACGACCGCGATAACCGCGATGACCATATCCACGGAGAATGTCAGCCACCGTTGGAGACAAGTGAGCAGGTAGCTGGGCCGCTGAGAGTTATCCAGGCGGTGCATGTTCGTCCTCTCAAAGTCATCTTCCCACTTAAACGCCCTAATCGTTGTCAGACCCTCAAGTGTCTCAATCAACTGGGAGTAGAGCGGGACCTTGTACTCGATGTCGAGGAGACGCATCTGGCGTGAGGTACGGAGGTAGAAATTCTGAATGGAGTAGAAGACGGGGATGAGAAGGGGGAGAATAATAGCCATATAGCGGGAGGAGACGGAGATCATCACAAAGCGGGCCACGCCAAAGGCTACGCCTGAATGGGACGGTGTTAGACGGACAGGGGTTTGCTGTGAGAGTGGCGGAAAGACGAACCTATGGCTAGACCAAGCGCGGCAGCTGGTAGTTCCATATCGATCAGTTGGAGGTCCTGGTTGAATCCATTGACTGTGATCCCACTATGAACTAATCTGTGGAACGATATTGGCGCACTGGAATCATTAGTTGTGACCAATGAGCTGAAAAGAGTTTCTGTAGCTTACTGGGACGTTGCGTCCAGCAACACGCCGTGGAAATAGACGCCGGACTTGTTGATGATGACGATGAAGAGTTGCCTAGCATGAGCGGTCAGAGATGCAGTCATAGATAAAAGTCAATCTCTAGACCTACCACATGCTAAACAGAACGGATAGCACAGATCCGACCCCGAGAGCTGCATATACACCAGGCCATTTGCCAAAATCTTGATTGGGCCTCGTCTCATTCGATTCCGTCCACCACTTGAGCCAAATCTCTGTAGTTATCCCATATTTGCCTCGGAAGCAATTGCCATAATAGAGGACTGGCACAAATTGTACCTGGGAAAGAATCACAAAGGGCAAACACAGCCATGGCACTAGCGAAGGCCGACAAGCTGAACCATCCGGCTGCCTTTGCATAGAAGCTGTACATCCCCCAGTCGCCTAGCTGGCGCGTGGAGTCCGCCTGGTCCTCGAGCATGCCCAATGCTATGGCTGGCGGTTTATCGTTGTGGTTTTCTGCCCGAGGGGATACAGCTTTCGAAAACTAGGCTACCCCAGATGTTCTCTTCCGAGGATCTTGACCCTTCACATACTTAACAGCTATTTCTATGTCTATGATCCGGCCATTCTCGCCGAGGACAACGACTTCATCGGCGAATGGTATTCGACGCGCTACACACCAAGGGTCAGAAGGAGGATGAAATAAGATAATTAGCTCAGGGAACGTACAATCAGAGGATGCTAGAATAACTGTCATATCAGTATTCCGAAGCAAGCAGTCCAAAACGAAAAGACTTTTCAAGACGACGCTTTCAGTGCTCGAATCTAAGCCGCTGAATACGTCATCAATAAGCAACACCTCGCTTCGTGCATACACAGGTCGTGCAATAGCCTGGACGTTTGTCAGGTTTGGGAACAGCATAGACTAAAAAATGGCATACCAAACGGTGTTTCTGTCCGCCACTCATGGAAATTCCCTTAGTTCCAGCCACAGTGCTCTCTCCGTTCGGCCAGCTAGAGATATCCTGCTCCAAAGCACAGGCTCTGACGGTCGTTTGATACCTTGACGGTTCAAAGGAAGTATGGCCGACGATGATATTCCTCACCGTATCATTTGGTATCCACGCAGTTTGACCACAGTATGTGATGCCAGAGAAGTTTGTGTGGATCTTCCCCTTGAATGACGAGAGTTCGCCGAGGAGAGCCTTGAGAAGAGTCGACTTTCCGCACCCAACAGGCCCCAGAACCAAGGTGAAGGCCCCTCGCTTGATGTTCCAGTTGTCGATGTCGATGACAGGTTTGGAATCATTTGACCACGAGAACGATCCTTGAATGGAAGCGATGATGCTTTCGGCTAAATTGGAGCCAGCGGAGTTGTTCTTATGAACCTCCAAGAGCTCGAGATTCTCCTTTGGCGCGATGTTTCCTGCTGTGCTCCGAGGACGCAGTTCCCCTATGAAGACTGTGCCATCTCCTTTGTAACTGCTGCCCGCAGTGATTCTCTTGTCGGCTCGTTCCTTTCCGTTTAAGAAGTAGGAATGGTCGCACGCGTGTGGATGATGACGCTAGGGCGCGTGGTAGTCCAAAGTACGAGCATTGAGGACAACCAGACAGATGAATGCACAGTTGGGAAAGTCAGCCTATTGTAGCATTGACGCAATTTTGCCACGACTGACAGCTTTGAAATAGCGCAGGGTACTGGCGACGACCTTGACAGGCGTAGGGCACAGGTGGGGAGCACAAGGAGGAGAAGGGAGTGCAGGGGAACCGCAATTACGGCTTCCTCACAGTAGCGTAAAGTCGAAGCCGCCCCGGCAGGACTCTCCGGCCCACGGGCCGAGCGAGTCGTCCATCCCGGGAGGGCAAGCCGGCGGTGGGGCCCACATGGTTGAGCGGGCACCGGATCTCTTCTCTGTCGCTGATAGTGTATCAAGATGCAGAGCGTGATGCAATTTTAATCAAATGGAAGACTCCAAACAAAACAACAAAACGTGGACCGAATGTAACGTCTTTTGACTTCGTTTTCTTAAAAGCACAAGGTTGAGAAACTTGCGGGAAGAATTGCAAAGTGCTCTCGCGGCACGCTTGCACTTATAAGCATGACTTGGAAATGAGCAGTGCCGACTGCGAAGAAAATGGAACGGCGTGGAAACCCCTCCGCTCTGCCAGTGCCATTCGTGTCTAGGCGGTCGTAACTTGGAGATGCCAAACTTAGGCAGGACATCCGAGTATACGGGAAGAGGGGGGGAGTTGGTTGGTAATTAGTGCCAATCGGAATCCGGCGGTCCCAGTCTCGGGGTGCGGCACAGCAGATCGATCTTAGCCCAGGGCACAGCCACTTTGTGAAATGCTTAAAGCGGATTTGGTCTCATCTGCGAAGGAAGGACCAGATGGCAGTCCATGTTAAAGAGGTGTGGTGGAGAAAAGGCAAGCAGCAGCAGTTTGGCTGTTGTGCATCGGACGACTCAACCTCCACGCTGCGATCTGATGCATGAGCCACCAGAGCCTTGATGATGTGCAGGCGCACGCACCGACAACATAAGAGCCTAGATAAGTTAGAGACCGACGGACGCATCGCCTCTCACCGTGGAACCGTCCAAGTCGGAGAGTTCAGGCCGGTGAGATGACTGATGAATACAATACCACTTGAGATGACGGTGGTCAGTGCCGTCACCCGTGTGAGGACTAAGGTAGTTACGAGCGGTAATGTAGTAAAGAGGTGATGTGTCGTCTAGTGTATCTACGGAGGCAAATTGTCCGCTAGGTACTCCGTAAGCTAGGTAGAAGGGGTACCGACCGAGGTACCTACACTGCTGCATCATCGTTCCGTCTAGGTAGATCGATTGTGTCTATCGTTGCTAAATGTAGACTTGCACGATTCAAAAGCAAAACAGGCACCTGTAGGGGATGGGGTTATTTGGAATACCATCCGTCTGGTACGCTGTGCCTCCAATTATGAAATGCGAACTCGTCATCGCCAACGTGATTTGGGCGTGGGAAAATGGTAAGAAGTCACGTGATGTGGATTTGAAATTGAAATTGGGTTTGGGGTGGACTTGCCAAGACGGGAAGCTCCCCAGGCTCTCCTTTCAGTCGGGTCAGTCTCTCTCACTTGCCAGTTGCCACGACTCACAGACTGACCCGAAGTTGGCATGGAAGAAAGGAAAATATGGATCAATGGGGCAGAAGGAGGGGCCCTTCTTCCGCCAAAGTGATGCGACTGGCTTGTCTCGCGGGGAAAGAGCAATGCACCGCCATGCACCATTTTCCTCCCCTCACAAGTCCAGCTTCTGTGACACTGTCTGATTTTCTGCCTTGCCGGTCATCGCTCTCCCGTCTCATCTCTCTATGATTCCCATCCCAGACAGGATCACATTCACAGCACATCCGTTTATCCCCTGATTCTCCTCGCTAAATTGCTTGGCTTTTACTGTAATTCCGAACCCCGGAGCCCGCCCCAATCAAGATATTTCCGAGACTCGGGAGCCAAGATCAGAATACCTAATCGCTCAGCACTGAGCAGGTCCTGGTCTTATTAGGTAACCCTGCTCTGTGATCGACACCTTGGATCACACCACGCGACGATGATCGTCCGGCTCTGTTAATCTGCTCGAGACAGAGGAACTTGGCAATCCGATGCACCGGTTGAAACGCCGCCCAATTCTCTTGACCTTGAACCTTGACTTTGACCTTGACCTTGACTCTGAAGCCACCGCCTTGCCAGGGATTGCTGGCTTCTAACGTCGTCTTGTGTTCTTAGCCCTCGGCAGTCATTGTGTGAAGACATTGGAGCGGATGGGAACGGACTGGATGGAAAGGGACGGAATGGCGCAGCTGCCGCAACCCGCGGCCCAACTTCTAAACGAACAAGCATTTCCGCAGTCGGAAAGGCCCCCAAGTTTTACTAACATCAGCATGATGCAGCGAGAACATGAAAATAATCAAAGGATGTAACCATTTCGACAAGGACATGAATTTACGGCTCACTGGGTATTCAAGCTCGCGGGGAGCCTCTTGCCTGCTAGCCCTATTGCGGCCATCATTGCCGCTGACCTAAGCAAAAGACAAAAAGTATCAGGCTCCTGTAAATCATGCAAAGCCTGCCCTCTAGAGCACTGGTTGACACTGCAGCATCAATTAGCCCGGTTTTGATTAACAAGATGTGTCTCTGCTCGCCAGGAAAAAGCTCAGGGGGCATCGTCGCATTTCTGAGTTTTAGACTTTGTCACTTCGGCCATGCTCATCCTCATCCCGGCCCAGGCAGAGCGGGCAGGCAGGCTGGCTACCCGTCCAGCACGACAGGATCCAACGCGAGGTCAACAAAGACCAAGAGGACGCGTTCGCGACTCGAGCCAGGCTCTTTCGCTGGTTGCGTTTCATCCCAGGTTTGACAACCTGTCCTCCGATCAAACCGCCCGACCCCTCCATGGCTGTCCCATCAACGCTCAAGGGACACGACCCAGGGTCGACCTTGGGTTTCGGATACCAACGCAGAGCCCATTGTTGATTTGTTGTGTGTAAGTGGCTGGTGGCTGCAACATACAACGTCTAGCTGCCTCCCCACCAGCCCACCCGCTGGAGCAGGATCCCGTTTCCACCTCCTAGACTCAAGGGCCTTCAGCGCCGAGGAACAGACTCTGGAATCCGCCATGAGCCATTCTGAATCACCATCCGTCTGATCACCAGTCGCCCTACATGGTCTTCGCCGGCACCATCAACCGCAAACGCACGGTCGCGATGCCCATCAACAATCGGCAACACACACCTAATTTCCCAGACTCTTGCCTTATTTTTCTTATTTTTGTGACCTCGACTCCGCATTCCCGGCTCACGGCTGCTCCGAGCGTCGGTTGGCACGACACGGGCCTCCGTCGTGATGCTTCGCTCAAACCTCTTCCCATTTCCCATCACGCCTCTTTTCTCAAACCAAGGTCCCTACTCCCCTGGATCCACCAGGCCTGCACTGCCCTGGCGATGGACCGCAGTCTGTGACATGGCTGACATAGTGGCATTGGGCGAGAGACGGTGCTCGCCTCAGTTGTCTGACAAGAGGTCTCGATTCCTTGGCATTGTGATTTCATCATGGCAATCTGCGCATGCTTAATTAACACGCGGCAGCTTGTTCCGAAGGATCTAGATTCGAATGGCACTCACTCTAAGCTGATAGTCTATATCAACCCAGCCGGACCTGTCTCTTATTTCGTTCTCTTCCCTCGACACTCACTCTCAAGTCTTCAACAATTCTTTGAATCTAGTTCAGTTCCTTCACTTTGGCTGGTCCATTCGTTTCTTCTGTGTCTTTTTCCATCTCATATTTTTCCATTCCCTCTGGTTCTGTGAACCGTCCCTTAGTTGTCGTATTCCATCATCATCCCTTTCATTTCTACGCCTCACCTCTTTGACTAGAGACTTTCAAGAACTCCTTCCAAGATGAAGAGCTCCATTCTCCTTTCCATTGCGGCTATTGCTGCCCAGGCTATTGCCCTCCCTGCCTATAATGAGCGATCCCTGGTGCTTCCTATCAGGAACATAGACCTCGCGCCGCAAGCCGACGTCAGGTCCAAGCTTCGTCGTGGCCAGAATAAAAACGACCGGCAGGAAGAGCAATGTATGTGCCAAATTCGTCCAATCCTTATTTACATCTTGACTGACTCCCATCACTAGTCGAAGCTTCCGAGAACGGCGCCGTCGAGGAGAAGAAGGACAAAGCAGGCGGCAACGCGGCTAGTGGCGAAACTGCCGGTGGTGGAGCTGCCGGTGGTGGAGCGGCCAAGAACGGAACCGCCGACGCCGGCGGTGCCGGCGGTGGGGGCAAAAAGAACAAGAAGAATAGGGGCAAAAAGACCAAGGGTAAGGCTAAAGCCAAGAGCAGGAAGAACAAGGGCAAGAAGAACAAGGGCGTAGGCGCAGGCGCCGGCGCAGGCGAGGGCGCGGGTAAAGGCGCAGGCAAGGGGGCCGGCGAGGGCGTAGGTACGGGTGGCGCTGCAAATAACGGAACTGCAGATGCTGGTGGCAACGGCGGCAAGAACAACGGCGGCAAGAACAACGGCGGCAAGAACAACGGCGGTAAGAACAACGGCGGCAAGAACGGAACTGGCGAGGGCGCGGGTGCAGGTGCCGGCGCCGGCAAGGGGGCAGGCAAGGGCACCGGCAAGGACGCAGGTGCAGGCAAAGACGCCGGTGCAGGCAAGGACGCCGGTGCAGGCAAGGACGGCGGCGCAGGTAAGGACGGAGGCGCAGGCAAGGGCACCGGCGAGGGCGCGGGCAAGGGGGCCGGCAAGGACGCGGGTGCAGGCAAGGGCACCGGCGAGGGCGCGGGCAAGGGGGCCGGCAAGGACGCGGGTGCAGGCAAGGACGCAGGTGCAGGAAAAGACGGCGGCGCAGGCAAGGGCGTAGGTACAGGCGGCGCTGCAAATAACGGAACTGCAGACGCTGGTGGCAACGGCGGCAAGAACAACGGCGGCAAGAACAACGGCGGCAAGAACGGAACTGGCGAGGGCGCAGGTGCAGGTGCCGGCGCCGGCAAGGGGGCAGGCAAGGGCACCGGCAAGGACGCAGGTGCAGGCAAAGACGCCGGTGCAGGCAAGGACGCCGGTGCAGGCAAAGACGCCGGTGCAGGCAAGGACGCCGGTGCAGGCAAGGACGGCGGCGCAGGCAAGGGGGCCGGCAAGGACGGCGGTGCAGGCAAGGGCACCGGCGAGGGCGCGGGCAAGGGGGCCGGCAAGGACGCAGGTGCAGGCAA
>PJEX01000321.1:0-55992 GCA_005350895.1 Colletotrichum tanaceti | reverse complement strand
TAGAGAATCACATAATCAGGGTTAGGGTTAGACCCTAACCCTAGTGGAACTAGAATAGGTATAAAAGGATAGACTTCACTCCTCTTAGACCTATTCCTACTCTTCTATATACTTAAAAAGCAGTCTAAGTTAACTAACAATATAACTATTATTCCTCTATACCTTCTTCACTTATATACACCCCTGTATACCTCGATTAATATCTACCTCTAATAACTAAGATAACATAACTAAGACTATAGCTAACTATAATTAGCTTAACACTACCCCTACTAAACCTATTCCTACTAACCTTAACTATAAGACTAATACTTATACTATTTAACATAAGGATATAGTTACTATAGCCTATAACATACTTAACATAAAAAAGGACTAGGAAAGAGAGCTATAGCTACCTATTATAATTAAGGAATAGAGTAGAGTACTAATAGATATATTAGAAGAGGACTTTATTAACCTTAGCTAGCAATTAAATAAGGACTTTAGCAATATAGAGTTAGATATAAGAACTAAGATCTATTAAATAGACCTAAACAGCCTAGTAGAGGACTAAGTACTAATAGAAGTTAGATAACTATAAGGATACCTAATTACTATATAAGACCTATTAACTATTTATAACTATAATAAGTGTATATAGAGAATTAACTTTTATATATCGCTATATAAGGCAGAGGGCCCCACACTATACTAGGTACATAATACTAATTTAATCTATATATATATAAGGGGAAAACCTATTCTTGTTAGATTATTAAGGGTTGTAGTGATAGGTTAATTGAATGTGTATTGAGATGTGTGTGTAACTATTATGCCCTGCAGCTAGCCCCTGACTTAGGCCTATAAGAACCCTATTCCTAGGCGCCTAAGGCTATAACTAGAGCCTACTGCTTAGGAAGAAGCCTGTAGTAGTCCCTCTGATATTTGGTAAAGGGCTGGCTACACTAGGCTTAAGCCTATCTCTAGGCCTACACCCTATGCGTATAGGGTATACCCTATATATATATATCCTTTAATTTAATATACCCCCTTAGGGAAAGACTTCTTTATAGCCTCTGTAGGCTGCAGAAAGGGTATTAATATTGCGTTATCTTAGTGTATATAAGAAGGCTTTTCCTACTAGCTTATACGCTTATAAGACTATTTCCTCTACTGCCTATACGTTAGGCTTAGTTATTTCTACCTGCAGGCAGGGTTTGTTAATTACAAGATCTCTTATACAGTTAGCCTTAAGGACCTCTTTCTTGTTAGTTATATTAAGCTAGAGGAGGAAGGCGTTATGCTTTGCTAAGTTAAGGGCCTTTATTAAGCTGTCTACTATAAGCTCTACTAATAGGGTATATATAATGTCTATATAGCTATTAGCAAATTCTTAGTATAGCTAGTAGTTATAAATATTAATATAGTAGAGCTTAGTATATAGTTATAAAATCTTACTTATAATAAGCTTTACTATCTGCTAGTTATTATACTAGATTTATACTCTTATTAGCATTACCTTTACTAATGTATATATAGATTAGTCTCTATACTGTGTAGGTAGTTAGATTTAGAGTTATAAGATTAATTAGCTTGCAAAAAGTATCTCTTTAGTAGCTTAGGTAAGTGTAAGTAGCTCTACTTCTATTATTAAGGTTATAACTATATCTTATCTGTTAGCTTGCTATATAATAAGGCCTCTAAAAAGCTTTATTATAAAGGCTTATAAGCTCCTTTAGGTTAGAGTATTATTACTAAAGCTTATGTTAGAGGTAACTTTAAAGGCGTTATCCTTACTGCCTAGCTTAGCGCTAAAGTAGAGGTAAAGGTATTGCGTTTTATAGAGGTATTAAAGGACTCTATTAGCAGCCTTTTAGTATACGTCTAAAGGGTTTTAATTAAATCTTATAAGCCTGCTTATAGTAAAAGTAATATCTAGGTATATTATTATAGTAGTATAAAGGATAGTACTAACTTTACGTTAATAATAGTAAATCTCTGTAGGAGGTATGTTGTCTTTATATAGCAGTAGCTCCTCTTTTGTTATAGGTATATACTAGGCAGTATTATTATCTATAACGTTAGTATATATAGGAAGCAGTTTCCTATACTTCTTAGTATATATAGCCTATAAGAGCTATAGGCAATAGGTCTTTTAGTTATATATAATCTTAAGGCTAAGAAACTACTAGAGGTTTTTGCTGCCTTTAAGGTAGTATTTAGTCTAAAGTGTGTATAGCTTATCTATTACTATAAGCTTATAGGCCTTTAGGAAGGTAAGGATGTAATTATTAACGTAAAAGAAGAAGGTAACCTCTCCCTTCTGCTAGCAGCAGTCTTCTCTAGCTATACGTTTAAAGCCCTACACTATAAGCCCCTTCTTAAAATACTTTTACTAGAGTATAGGTAAATAGTGCAGCCTATAGAGGGCTTTCTAAAGGTATAGGATAATGCCTTTCTTATAGTGCCTAGGTAGTATCTCTATATATATTTCCTTATTAATATCTATATATACAAACGCATTTACTGCATTATATTAGAGTAGCTTATAATTAAAGTAAGTAGCTATAGCTATTAGGATCTAGAAAGATATACCTATAAGCGTTATAGTATATATATCTTAGTTATCTTTTACTTATTAGTTACCTTATATTATAAGCCTAGCCTTTACTTTACTAAGGTAACTATACTTATTAAGCTTATAGGTATAGACTTAATAGTAACTAAGAATCTAATTGCTATATATAGAAGCTTTAGATATCTCTTGCTATAAGCATAAGGTTATATAGCTGTTAAGGTATAATATTTTAGCTTTATAAAAAGTATCTTTAAGAGGATAGTATTAGAGTTAACTATATAATATAGGGAGTAGTAGGAGTTCCTTTTAGTAGGTGCTATATAGGGTATTAGCCTTATAATAGGCTCCCTCTAGAGATACTATAAGTACTAGCTCTAGACTATATAATCCTATTACGTAAAGGTATTCTAGGGATTAGTTAATATATTATATAAGGTCTTGTAGGGGGCTAGCCTGCAACCTAGGTATTCCTATACTATCTATTAGTTTTTGCTTAGTTTTTATAGAGTTATATGCGTAAGAATGCTTGTTATGTATATGCCTAGTAAGAAATGCAGCCTTAAAGGATATATATAACTGCTAGCAGTATGTTAGAAAGAGGGTTTTATTAGCTTATTAAGATCCTTCCTACCCCCCTATAAACACTGCTATAAGTGTAGCAAGAAACACTAATCTTAGGGGTGTTTATAGTAGCATTATAAGCTTAAACTAGGACTTAGTGTGTAGCACTAAGGCAGGAGGCCTATTAAAAGGAGTTTCTACTACACTAGGGGTGCTTAGGGTAGTGCCTAGAGGCACCCCCTTAGCTTTATTATAGTCTTTATAGATCTTATTAGCCTCCTTATTAGCTATATAGGATGTAGTTACATTATGCTAGCCTTTAAGAATAAGGCAGTTAATTATATATTTAATATCTTAAAGGTCTAACTTATAAATATCCTTAGTAAGCGCCTTTAGGTTACTATTAAAGATAAGTTTTTTATTAAAGATAATATCTCTTGTTATAAATACTTTACTATAAAGGGGATTCTAAATACAGTATAAGTTACTTAAAGTATAGCTAATAAGATAACCTATTTATATATATAGGGTAAGCCTTTTTAGGCGCTAATAGTAAAGTTAAGTGTCTGCTATAAGTATATACACTTTATAGCTAAAGACTCTTAGATACAAAAGGTCTAGCTAGGTGAATTATATAGCGTCTTCCCCCTAGAAGTACTTATACTATAACTAGTATAGAGTCTTCTAACTGTAAGTAGCTTGCAGTATATAGTTATAAAGGTAGGTTATAGAGGTATAAATCTTAGGCTAAAGGATATTAGGAAGCTTAGTGTAAATAGCTATATACTTAGCCTTACGCTTAATTACAGCTGCAATATGCTCTATAGCGCTGTTTTATACTTAGGTATTTAGGGCGCTTACCTTAATATATATACTGCATACATTAAGGCTTATAGAAACCTTATTATTATTAGCTAGCTTATTATTAGTCTTAATAACCTTTACTTTATAACTATAGTATACTTTAAGTATAGTAAGGAAGTCTGTAATTATTATAAGTAGTATATCTATCTTATAGGTATAAAGGTAAAAGTCTTAAGTTAGGCCTGTTATGCAGTCTAAAAAGAGTATATAGGAGCAGTAACCTGCGTAGCCTACCTTAAGGTTATAAAAGTTAACTATAAGGCATTTACTAGGCTTTATATAGATAACTAACTCTTATAGGCTCCTTTAGACTATATAATAGGCCTTGCCTAGGGTATAAGCTTTACAGTTAACTATTATTATAGGCTTATTAAAACCTTAGATATATACTCTATAAGTAACATTAGAGATCCTTTTAAGCGCTTCTAGCCTAGGGTGTCTAAGACGCTAGTGCTAGGTAAAAAGGTTGCTAAGGATAGGCTTCCTGTAGGTAGCTATTATAAAGGCGTTTCTTTTACGCTTTAGGCATAGCATCTTATCTATATAAATAGCTAGTAGGGGGACTACAGCTATAAGTGTAGTGTCTAATAAAAATAGCTAATAGTTAAGCACCTACTAGCTGTAAATCTTATTAATATATATAATAAATAACTTATCTGCTTTATATAGGTAATTGTTGCCTAGGCTTATATCCTACTAAATCCCTTGCTAGTATAGCTTTAAGAAGGAGATAAGGTTAGCAGTAATGCCTCTATAAAGGGTAATATTATATAAGGTAAGCTTAATAACGTAGTTCCTGTATGCTTAGAGCTTAATCTCTGCAGTACTATACGCCTTAATAGGCAGCTATTATACGCTAGCCTATATAAAATTATCTATAGGTATACTATAGAGAGTTTTAAACTATATAGTATTGTTAAATATATAGATATTACTGCCTAAATTAAGTATTGCTAACTTAGCTAAGTAATATTAGCTCTTAGTAATGTAAAAGGAGGCTGTAGAAATCCTGCCTTAGTATCTGCTATAAAGTTAATTAGAGCCTTTAGCTAATATTCTTACTACTTAAAGCTTCTTAGTAAGGGCCTTATTAGTCTAGAGGTATATTTTAATAAGCCTTTTAATGCTTTTACTAAGCAGTCTGTTATATCTCTTTAGGTAAGGGAGTATATAGAAGCACTATATAATACTATAATAAGGGCTTATATAGAGCTTATAGGTAGTATCTATAGTTATACGCTTTATAGGCAGTATCTCTACTATACTTACACTTATACTTAAGCGCTTATGCTTTACAGTTATACTAGCTTCTTGTAATAGTAGAGGGGTATTTACCCCCTTAGCTAATAATACCTCCTTTCTTATATACCCTCTACAGCTATAGCCTTATCCCCTACAGTTATAGTTCCTATAACCCTCCTTCTTATTATTATCTATTGTTTTAGTGTAGGTAGGACTAAAGGCCCCTTACCTAGCCTTCTTTATATACTTATTTTTATCTATTAACTATAGGAACTCTTAGATATTAGAGAGTACTAATCCTAGCGTTAGGTAGTTATTAAGGGTATTAGTAACCTTAGTGTAGTAGTATATATATACCTAGCTTAAGAGATAGGTCTTCTAGAAAGCTACTATAAATAGGTTAAACTAGTTACTTAAGAGCTAGGCCCCTAGGATGCTGCTAGCAGTAGCTTTATAGAATGCCTTTTCTTACTTTATAAGCTAGGCCTTAACTTCCTTCTTAGTTCCTAGGTGCCTTAAGGTTACTTAGAGGACCTTTTCTAGTGTAATATATATATTCTCTTTATGTTTAGAAGGGTGTATTCCTACATAAGCCTAGAGGGTAATTACCTAGGCGTTAACCTTATTATTAGAGGTATAGTAATAGAGCTTAAGGTTAGTAGAGACAGTCTAGTGTACCTATTCTTAGAGGTTACTGTAGCACTTAAAGCACTTCTTCTATATATATAGGTTATTGTTATACTGTATATAGCGCTCCTTATATAGGAGAAAGTTAGCTAGAGAGAGATCCTCTAGCTATAATATACATTATAAGGTATCTGCTATACGCAGGAGCGTATAACTAACGTCTAGGGCTAGAGTTATATCTTTAGGCTCCTTATATAAAGGCTATAGCTTAGGTTAAGGCTATAGCTACTGCTACTGCTAAAGGGCTGCAGTCTATAAGTATATCTTATATGCTAGGATGCTTTTAGCTCTTAAAGGAGCAGTATTTAAAGGGGTATTTGTAGTAGTGCTTATAGGGGTTGTTTTAACTATGCCTACACACAGGTAATTATGTATTAAGGGCTTTTCTAGCTTAGCAAGCAGCCTATTAAGTATCTTAGATATATTATATATAGTAATTAATAGGTTAATTATATCCTAAAGCTTATAGGTTTTTGCCTTAGTTTTAAGCTAGTTAAACTAGAGAACCTAATTAGTAGGGCTATTAAGAATAGTCTTAGTAGTATTAGTAGATATCTTATAAGCTTATAAATAGCTTTATAGTACTTATTATTATTAGTTTTTAAGTATATAAGACTCTTAATTATTAGATTATTAAGGGTTATAGTAATAGGTTAATTAAATATATATTAAGATATATATATAACTATTATGCCCTACAGCTAGCCCCTAACTTAGGCCTATAAGAACCCTATTCCTAGGCGCTTAAGGCTATAACTAGAGCCTACTGCTTAGGAAGAAGCCTATAGCAGTCCCTCTAATATTTAGTAAAGGGCTAGCTACGCTAGGCTTAAGCCTATCTCTAGGCCTACGCCCTATGCGTATAGGGTGCGCCCTGTGTGTATACATCCTTTAATTTAATAATTCTTCCTTAGGAGAAAACCCCTTACATTTAATACTGTATAGTAGCTTGTCTTTATCTAACTAAATACATAATATTCACACTATACGTTAACTTAATACGTTGTTTGTTACACTGTTGTTAGGGCCCTATTGTGTATGTAGGGCCTAGGTATTGAAAATGAGGTATGCGTATAGAGGGCGCTACGCCTGAAGGGCGCTGCAGAGATCGGTTATATTCAGTCTAGTGCAGCCTAGCTGCTTAGGTGAATACAGGAGTAATTGTCACAGGCTTAGACTTAGGCAACAGGCTTTTCTAGTAGCCTTAGGCACCTAAGAAAGGGGTTCTAAAAGGCTTGCTAAGTAGCCTAGCTGCGCTATAATAGTTATAGACATAACACACTTAATAGAGGCATAACCTTAACCCCTATTATTTTTAGATAATTAAGAGTCTTATATGCCTAGAAATTAACTATAACAAGCTTAGTAAAGCAATTCCTATAAGCTTAATTTAAGTAAGATATCTAATAACGCAAAAGTTACCCTAAAAACTACCTATAACTAGGTCTTTTAGTTTAATTAGCTGAAATTAAAGGCTAAATTAAATAACCTATAGGAAGTAATTAACCCTACGCAAAAGGGCTTAAGAGCTGCTTATAAGGCTCTCCCTACACTCCTTTAAGTACTAATACTGCTAGAGCCTAGCGACTACCCTAGAAAGGTTAATTAGAGTAACCCTGCTATAGGCCCCCTACTAGACAATAACAAGCGTCTGTAGGCTTCTAATATCTATAAGCTATTAACTACTAAGTTAGCTATTTATAAAGACTGCTAAAGTAACTATAATTAATAATATAGAGTATATACCTACTAAAAGAAGGCTTATAATAAGCTCCTTAAGTAGGTTAGAAATATAGTTAGCGCTAACCTTCTCCTGCGCTATTATCCTGCTAAGCTAGATCTTAACTCCTAGGTTAATACCCTCTAAGAAAATGTAGGCTAGATAACATTTAAGAGATATATTACAGTATAGGAAGTATATAAAGAGATGCTTAACAGCGCTAAGCGTATACACCTAACAAGCACTAACATACTTAAGAAATAGATTTCTAGCTAGTAGGCTGCCCTTAATAAGGCTACTATTAGCAGTATACCTAGAATAATAGATATAAAGGACTAGTTTAGAGGCCTTATAAAGAGCCTTTTAAACAGTTACCTTAAGCTATAGGCCTAGATATTTATTAAGATATAAGATAAGGCTATAGAGAATAATACTCTTATAGTAGCTCTAGTAGTAGTAGGAGTCTGTAAGGCTATAGTATATATAAAGGCGCCTAAGATAAAGAAAGCAGTATATAGAGCCTTTAGCCTAACTAATATAGGAAACAATAATAATAATAACTATGATTATAACATAGGCTATAGCTAAGGCTATAGTTATAGAGGCTGCTAGAAGACATAATTACATAAGCTAAGCGTAACCTATAAGTAATCTACCTTATCTTTAACTAGGGTAATAGTTACCTTACATAAGTAAAGCATACTTCCTAAGCGTAAGAGGTCTAGCATAAGCGTAGTAGAGATACTGTCTCTAAAGCGCTCTAGCTGTTAGTTATGCTAAGGTAAGGGCTACTGTATATCTAACTGCTAGTATACTCTACCTTATAGGCTTCTAGAGGGGTGCTACCTTAATACTACACTTAAGAAGATAATTAATATATATATTAAATATAAGCCTAAACTTATAGAGTAGCTGCAGTAAGTATAAGCTTATAAAACTAAGAATAACTAACTATATAGTAGATACTGTAGGCATATTAAACTAGTATCTTTTTACACTACTAAAAGTAGGTACTACTTAGCTAGATTAGTAATACTAGATTTAGGCTTAACTATCTATATATTTAATAATACTACTTAGTTTAAGACACTAAGAGTAGCCCCTATTAGTAATTTCCTCTAGGCTAGCTTATAGTAATTACCTATTAATGTATATAGTATAGCAGAAATTAAGCTCTATAGGTATAGGGGTAGCGTTATAAAGCTTACCTTATATAACGTTACCCTTTACCCTAGGCTTGCAGCAAACCTAGTAGCCTTTTAGAAGCTACGCTAGCGCAGCCTATAGTAGGATACTAGCCTAGGTAATAATTACCTTTAATAGGTAGACTAGTCCTTTATAGCCTACCTTAATAAGATTTACTACTAGTAGGTGCTTAACTATAGGCCTTTTAAAGAGGAGGTAGCTTTAGCTATAACAGTACTGCTACTAGCTGCAGGTGCTAATAAAGCGCCTCTACTGCACAGGAGAAATTAATACATAACAGCTATATACAGGAAGCCTATCCTAGGTAACCTTATAACTTAGCACTAGAGACTTAGCTACCTAGGCCCTAAAGCACTTAAGAGAATTATAAATATAACTTATAGAGTGCGTCTTAAGGGTACTAAAGGCCTGCCTATACACTTAATTAACTGTAAGGCTTATATAAAGTTAAAGGCCTACTGCCTTCCTAGGCAAGCCCCCTAAGAATTAGCTTCTCTAGCTAAACTAGGTAACTAATTTGCAATTAACTTTTATAATCTTAAAGTTAGTTATATAGGGTATACATCCTATATAATTATTTCTAACTGTAGTATAGGTTATATATAGGACTTTTACCTACACTAAAGGACTACTAAGGTACTACTAACTACACTTACAGACTTCCTAACCTTTTTAGAAGTCTATTATAACTATTAGGTTAAGCGCCTTAAGACTAACAATAAGCTTATATATTACCCTAATGTAGTTACTATACTTAAAGTATATAGTATTTAGCTTAAGGCTAGTATACTAAATATATAAGCCTAGAATAGGGCTGCTAAGCGTATTGCTGCAGTTATTAAGCGTAGGGTATGCAGTATAGCGATTAATATATGCCTACTAGATATCCTTTAGCCTAAAGTCTATATAGCTTCTATATACCTTTATAACTGTATGCTGCAAGCCTTATAAGGCTAGAAAACCCTATACTAGTTATAGTATAAATACTTCTAGGGAGACAATAAAGTGCTTTTTATATACCTAGACCTCTCTTACTTATATATATACAGTTATAAAGCGTATATACTTATAGCAGACGCCTAACTTCACAGAAATTAGCGCTAGCGCCTAGCCCTATAAGCCTAGATAGGGTTTCTTATAGGCTATACCTCTAGTAACTCCTATTATATATAGAGTCCTACCTATAGTAAAGTCTTTACTATATATAACATTACATTTAATAAGAAGATTACCTTTAATAGTAATATTATAAAACTAGCTAATAATATATATAAATCTATATTATAGGAAATAGCTGCTATAATTAAGCGTCTTATACGCTAAGAACAAGATAAATGTAACTTTATGTATACTATAGATAAGGAAGTAGATAAGATTAAAGAGTATACTAAGCATACTAAAGGGGTAGATACCTTAGCCCTTTATAGTTATAAACCTTAAGGGGTAGAAGGCCTAGTAGGTATACCTGCTAGCCTCTATAGCTATAAAGACCTACCCCTGCATACTAAAGCAAGATTTACCTTAATAATGCCTCTAGTAATACTACTACTAAAGGCAACCTTTTTCACTACACTTATAGCTATGCTAGGTATAAAGGGGTAAGAGCAATCTTAACTGCTTAAAGACCTTAAGACTCTAATTCCTATATAAAGGCTACTCTAGGAGTCCTTTAAGGCTGCGTTTCTTATAGGCTATATATACTATAAACCTAAGGCTAAGCAAGAAAGACTAGATAGTACTTATACTCTACTAGTTTAGACTAATTACCTGTTTCTATAGGTAAGTGTAGATCTATAGTATGTATATCTGTTAGATCTAAAAGTATACTTAGGCTAAGGCTTAAATAAGGCTAGTGTATAGCCTAATTTAGGTTAAGGGGGAGTAGTCTAGGAATAGGCTTATAAGGCATGTAGCGCTATAAGTACCTACTAGAAGTAACTACCTCCCCTTCTAATATTATACAGTTAGCTAGCAAATTACCCCTTTAGAAATAAATTCTTAGAGGCTAAACAAAGCTACCTCTATAGCTATAAGACATTAAAGTTATAGAGGGAGGTTTCTAAGCGCTCTGCTAGTAACAATTAAATTCTTAGATATATTTAGGTATATACCTATAAGCTTAATAAGTATAGGCGCCTTATAAAGATAAAGGTAAGGCTTATAATATAAGGTAACTAATAAGCAAAAGATATATAAGATATATATACTGTAATGCTAGCAGGTATATTGTTCTAAATACTAATAGCCTTAGCTACCTAGTTTAATTTAAACCTACTTTAATATAATATAGTAAATGCTTTTATCTACACTAATATTAATAAGGAGATTTACATAGAGCTTCTCCTAGGCTATTACAAGAAAGGCGTTATTATACGCTTATAGAAAGCCCTCTATAGGTTATACTAATCTCCCCTACTATAGTAAAAGCACTTTAAGAAAGGCCTAATTAAATAAGGATTTAAATGTATTATAGGAGAGGATTGCTATTAGCAGAAGGATAAGGTAACCTTCTTCTTCTACATTAATAACTATATATTAGTATATCTAGATAACTACAAGCCTATAGTAATATAAGAGATAGGTACCCTTTAAGAGAAATACTACCTTAAAGGCAGCTAGGAGCTCTAATAGTTCTTAGGCCTTAAGATCTTATGTAATTAGAAAACGCACTACCTCTAGCTCTTGCAGGCTGTATATATAGAGAAGGCTGTAAAGCTGCTTCCTATATATATAGACTTATTAGAAGATAAAGCCTGTAAACATATACCTATAGTAAAAGCTAAGCTGCTCCTGCACACAGGAAACATACACCTAGGTAACATAACCCTATACTAACAGAAGGTTAGTATAATCCTTTATACTACTGTAATAATATATCTAGATATTGCTTTTATAGCTAGTAGGCTTATAAGATTTAATTAGAACCTAGGTAATACCTACTAGAAAGTAATAGACTATATATTATAATACCTTTATAAGACATAATACCTCTACCTTTACTATAGTACTAAGCCTAGTAGTATAGATAATATACTTAAGGTAGCGTCTAACGTAAGCTTTATAGATAACTTAGTTAATTAGAAGAGCTTATAGGCCTTTATAATAAAGCTTTTTAGAGGTATAGTCGCTTAGTACGCTAATAAGTAGGACACTATTACTACTTTAACTACTAAGGCTAAGCTCCTAGCCCTTTTATAAGCTGCTAAGGAAGCTATCTTTATAAGCTAATTAATTATATAACTTTAAGTTTAATTACCTTTTAGAAAAATATATACAGCAATATACACTATAGTTATGCTATAGTCTATAAGAATAAAGATATAATATAATAATGCCTAGATAGTTAGCCTTATAAAGAAGGAGCTTTTAAAGCTTAGGATAAAGCTATACTATATTAATATTTATACTTACTAGCTGCGTTAGGAAGTTACTAAAGGGTATATAGACGTTACCTATACCCTATTAGCTAAGCTTATAGTAGATAGTCTTATAAAGGCTCTTAACAGCCTAAAGTATAAGACTTTCTTTTAGTAGCTTAATATAACTAATAAGAAGGAGGTTCTTAAGTATAATTGCAAGAAAGAGCTTACTAAAGATAAAGTATGCCTAGAAGCGCTAATAGTAAAGGATAATGTATAGGCTGTAGAGGAGACTTATAATCTCCTATATACCTAAGCGCCCTATATACACTTTAAAGACAGGAAAGGACATTTACAGTATATAGGCGCTCTACCCTTTATAATAATTAATTATAAGGGCTAACAAGAAGCCCTTCCCTAAAGGGGTATATTAAAAATAAGGTATATATATAGAGGGCGCTGCGCCTAAAGGGCGCTACAGAGATCAGTTATATTCAGTCTAGTGTAGCCTAGCTGCTTAGGCAAATACAGGAGTAATTATTACAGGCTTAGACCTAGGCAATAGGCTTTTCTAGTAGCCTTAAGCACCTAAGAAAGGGGTTCTAAAAGGCTCACTAAGCAGCCCAGCCGCGCTGTAATAGTTACAGACATAACACACTTAATAGAGGCACAACCTTAACCCCCGTCATTTTTGGACACCAGGGCTCTATTTGCAGTGGGTACCTAGTGACTAATCAGACCACTGCAAAAGGCGTTCCTGCGGTCGGAATTAAACCAACTGTCTGTCGCTTAAAAGCGCACAGACGCTGCCAGTGTTGAATTGAAGGATGTACGCACACGGGGCGCACCCTGTGCGCACGGGGCGTAGGCCCAGAGATAGGCTTAAGCCCGGCGTAGCCAGCCCTTCGCTAAATATCAGAGGGACTGCTGCAGGCTTCTTCCCAAGCAGTAGGCTCCAGTTGTAGCCTTAGGCGCCCAGGAATAGGGTTCTTATAGGCCTAAGTTAGGGGCTAGCTGCAGGGCATAATAGTTATATACATACACACATCTTAATATATATATAATTAACCTATTACTATAACCCTTAATAATCTAACAATTAAGAGTCTTATATACTTAAAAACTAATAATAATAAGCACTATAAAGCTATTTATAAGCTTATAAGATATCTACTAATACTACTAAGACTATTCTTAACAGCCCTACTAATTAGGTTCTCTAGTTTAACTAGCTTAAAACTAAGGCAAAAACCTATAAGCTTTAGGATGTAATTAACCTATTAATTACTATATATAATATATCTAAGACACTTAATAGGCTGCTTGCTAAGCTAGAAAAGCCCTTAATACGCAATTACCTATATGCAGGTATAGTTAAAACAACCCCTATAAGCACTACTATAAATACCCTTTTAAATACTACTCCTTTAAGAGCTAAAAGTATCCTAGCATATAAGACATACTTATAGACTGTAGCCCTTTAGCAGCAGTAGCAGCTATAGCCTTAACCTAAGCTACAGCCTTTACATAAGGAGCCTAAAGATATAACTCTAGCCCTAGATATTAGTTATATACTCCTACATACAGTAGACGCCTTATAATATACATTACAGCTAGAGGATCTCTCTCTAGCTAACCTTCTCCTATATAAGGAGCGCTATATATAGTATAATAATAACCTACATGTATAGGAGAAGCGCCTTAAGCGCTATAGTAACCTCTAAGAATAGGTATACTAAACTATCTCTACTAACCTTAAGCTCTATTACTATACCTCTAATAATAAGGTTAATGCTTAGGTAATTACCCTCTAGGCTTATATAGGAATATACCCTTCTAAACGTAAAGAGAATATATATATTACACTAGAAAAGGTCCTCTAAGTAACCTTAAGGTACCTAGGAACTAAGAAAGAAGTTAAGGCCTAGCTTATAAAGTAGGAAAAGGCACTCTATAAAGCTACTACTAGCAGTATCCTAGAGGCCTAGCTCTTAAGTAACTAGTTTAACCTATTTATAGTAGCTTTCTAGAAGACCTATCTCTTAAGCTAGGTATATATATACTACTACACTAAGGTTGCTAACGCCCTTAATAACTACCTAACGCTAGGATTAGTACTCTCTAATATCTAAGAGTTCCTATAGTTAATAGACAAAAATAAGTATATAAAGAAGGCTAGGTAAGAGGCCTTTAGTCCTACCTACATTAAAACAATAGATAATAACAAGAAGGAGGGTTATAGGAACTGTAACTATAGGGGATAAGGCTGTAGCTGCAGAGGGTATATAAGAAAGGAGGTATTATTAGCTAAGGGGGTAAATACCCCTCTGCTATTACAAGAAGCTAGTATAACTATAAAGCATAAGCGCTTAAGTATAAGCGTAAGCGTAGTAGAGATACTACCTATAAAGCATATAACTATAGACACTACCTATAAGCTCTATACAGGCCCTTATTATAGTATTATGTAGTGCTTCTATATACTCCCTTACCTAAAGAGATATAACAGACTGCTTAGTAAAAGCATTAAAAGGCTTATTAAAATATACCTCTAGACTAATAAGGCCCTCACTAAGAAGCTTTAAGTAGTAAGAATGTTAGCTAAAGGCTCTAATTAACTTTATAGTAGATACTAAGGTAGGATTTCTGCAGCCTCCTTTTACGTTACTAAGAGCTAATATTACTTAGCTAAGTTAGTAATACTTAATTTAGGCAGCAATATCTATATATTTAATAATACTATATAGTTTAAAACTCTCTATAGTATGCCTATAGACGATTTTATATAGGCTAGCGTATAATAGCTACCTATTAAGGCATATAGTACTATAGAGATTAAGCTCTAAGCGTATAGGAACTGTATTATTAAGCTTACCTTATATAACATTACCCTTTATAGAGGCATTACTGCTAACCTTATCTCCTTCTTAAAGCTACGCTAGTAAGGGATCTAGTAGGATATAAGCTTAGGTAATAATTACCTATATAAAGCAGATAAGTTGTTTATTATATATATTAATAAGATTTATAGCTAGTAGGTGCTTAACTATTAGCTATTTTTATTAGACGCTATACTTACAGCTGCAGTCCCCCTACTAGCTATTTGCATAGACAAGATACTACGCCTAAAGCGCAAAAGAAACGCCTTTATAACAGCTACCTATAGGAAGCCTATCCTTAGCAACCTTTTTACCTAGCACTAGTGTTAGAATCACTACACAGGTTCGGATAGGAACAGTCATAAGTGAAGCTATTTGCAGGCGTATTTTTGCTTGAACAAACAGTTCTTCTTAGTAGTGACTAGGCTATAAAGAGGAAGGAAATAACTAGCAGGGGTTGCGCAGCAGGCGCAGGGGAAATAGGCTGCCTAAAAGTAAGGCAGCTCCCAGCCCACTGCTTAACCCTAATAACTACCTATTATCTCTAAAAGGTCTAGCTAACAAACTAACACTAAATACACTCTCTTTTTATTATAAGAGGCTAGGTTTATTAGCTTAACCTAAATCCTCTAAAAACGCAATAAAAGCAGAAATATAATACTTTTGTGGGGCTGTGACAAACCTACATAATCCCTAATTCCCTAGTTCCCCTGTTTCCTCTACGTATACCTAGTCCCTAGGCTATACAGTCGCCAGCAAGGGACAGGGCAGGCTTACAACATCATAATCGCATACGTTTCTCTTTAGCTAAAGCTTTAAAGGCATATCTACTTATCTAACAATTTTCTGCTGCTTATCTATCCCTCCTATTAACTCTATATTCCCTCATAATATCTATCCTATCTATCCCTTGTATCCTTACTTAACTGCAGCCTTAGGGCTCTTCTTAAGTTAGGTATAAGGGAGGACTTTATCTTACGCTTAGGGTAAGGACTTAGTAGAAAGGTTTAGATAGGGGGTTAGGTTTAACTAACCTATCCCTCTATTTAGACTGTAAGGGAATTATTGTTAACTAGCTTCTCTAGCGCTACGTTAGGGGTACTCTTTATTATTGCATCTGCTAGGTTATCTCTACTGTCAATCTATTATACCTTAGTTAATTTATATCTCTTATATAATTAGTAGAGCGCTATAATGTTAATTATAAGTTACTTCTCCTAGGTAGTGCTAAGCTTCACAAGGCACTTATATAAGGAATATAAGTCTGTACAGACTATAGTAGAGGGTAAGGGTATTCCTAGCTAGTCTGTAAATATCTTTATAGTAGTAGTAATAGCTACTGCTATATCTACGCCTACAACTATTCTATAGACCTTAGAGGCTAGCACACTCTAGGTAACTTACTTTAACTTAGTAGAACTATAATAAACCACATTTCTAGTAAGTGTGAAGGTATTATAAGCCTTATTAAGGATCTTATTAGCTAGCAGGATAACAAAGCTAATCTAGGAGGAAAGGTCTGCATTGTTTATAAAGGACCTATCCACAAAGACAAAGACCTTAAGGGTAGATATATCAAGCAGGATGTAATAGAGCCCTTAATCTAGGGATTTCTGCTGCTACTTAAGGCATTAATTTAACGCATTAATCTCCTTTAGGCCTAGATTCTAGTGTTAAGCTGCTGTAGTGAGGTTAAAAGCAGCCTCTAGCTAGCATACTAACGTAATATATACTCCTCTTACGCGCTAAGTTATATAGTTATAGGTAGCTATTATTAACATATAATCTACAAGCTTAATCTTCTTCCCTTATCCCTTCTGTGTGAGGATAATTAATCTGTTATCTGCTATACTTACAATACTGCTATTAAACATTAAGGGTATCTCTAATAACAGGTAGATCTTTAGCTTAGCTAGTAGGGCAGCCTCCTCTAGCTTAGAGTCTTCTAGCTTACTAAAGGATATATCTAAGAGGCTAATTATATTATTAGTCTGTATACCTACAATAGTAAAGTTAGGGCTTTACTAGGACGTTATAAGGAGGCAGGGATTATATATAGTAGTTTCTATAAGAAGCTAGATCTTATAATGCTAGTAGTAGGTAACCTACTAATGTATACTAGCTTTAGTAATGCTATACAGGGGTTTTATTACTTCTATAATAGTACCCTTAGGGTATTAATTATAGAGTTAAACTAGAAGCTACACTAGGATTGTTTAGTTAAGGTGTGAGGCTAACTAAGTGTAGGCTTAAGTAATATCCCTTAGCTATATTACAAATCTAATAGCTAGCAGTAAGGGGGTAATAGCAAGAATAAGACGCTAGCTTAATTGTTAAATAGTTAGCAATTGCATTAGGATTGCTATCTTACTATTATTAGCATAACCCTAGATAACAAGCTATGATTTCTTATATAGGGTACTAGTTGCTTTATCCTTAATCTTATTAATAATATAAGACTTAAAGATTTAGATACCCTTATGCTTATTCTTATTGTATAGGATAAAGGTAAATACCCCCTGTTTAATTAAGGCTGTAACCTCTTTTGTAGTTGCAGCCTTAAAAGGGGTGCTAGGTACTGTAATAATACCCTTAGCGCAAAGCTTCTTAGCAAGCAGTTAATTAGAGTTCTCTTTCTCTAAGAGAAAAACAACATTATCTCTATCTAATAAGTAGATATAGGCAGGATTGCTAGATACTAAGAGGTTGCTAGATACTAAAGGGCTGCTAGGTGCTAAAGGGCTGCTAGATACACTAGATCCTAAGAGGTTACTAGATACTTAAGGGATCTTAACAACTACTGTTAATCTCACAATCCCTTAGAGATCTTCCTTAGTAGCAGGCATAGCCTAGAGGTTATTGTTATCTTTAATGTTATCGTAATAGTAAAAGGGCTTAATAACAGTAAACTAAAAGGTCTATAGACTATTAATATTAATAATATAATCCTTACTGTTAACATTAATAAGCTAAAAGAGGCTAGTCTAACTGTCTTTTTCACGCTAGACGTATATATCTACACTAAGGGTAAGCTTCTTTACAGCTACTATATTAGGCCTATTATATGTAGTAAGTGTGTTATTAACCTAGCGTGACGTATAGAGTTTTCTAACTGCATTAGTAGCCTTCTAAATAGCCTTAGCATGCTAGGTAATGTCTAGAGAGGGTAGTAAAGTATCTATTATTTAGGGGTAGGCGCTAAAGACAAGGAGAGTAGGAATAAGGCTATTAGGTCTAGCAGTGTTGTTAACAGACTTAACAGCTCCTTAGAGGGTAGATTCTTATAGAAGGGTAAGGTATTCCTATTAGATAATTTTATACGCTCTATATACTAAGGTATAGTATCTTTTAACCTTCCTAATGCTATAGTAAGCTTCTATAGGGATAATCTTAACATAGATAGATATAGCCTTAGCTTTAGCCTTAAAGTTAGTAGAGGTAAAGTTCTAGCTAGCGTTAGCCACAATCTAGTTAGGCAGTCCCTAATATACATTAATCTAGTAGAGCTATAATACTTCCTATATAGACTTAGCTATTATATCCCTAAGGAAACAGGCAGCATTAAATGCAGTAGTAGAGTCTATAACGTATAGCATAGGCTTATTTCTATTAAGATACATTACATTAATAATAATCTTATAGTTAAATAAAAAGTCCTCTATATCCTTAATAGTAAATTAGAAGCAATAAGGACTCTAACTGTAGAGCTAGTAGTACTTATAGTACTTAGCAAGCTTCTAGATAGTGTTAATGTAGACATCCTTACCTACCTTATAGAGAAGCTTGTGAAGTTAATAGATAGAGGGATAACTAAAGCAGCAGTAAAGGCGCTAGAGCTCTATATTAGTTATAAAGTTACCTACAGCTATAACTTTCTTAGAAGGTTCTAAGAGTATCTATAGGTAACCCTACTTCTAGATAGTGGGTACAGTAATGTTACCCTTGTGGATAACGTTGTTAAGGCTCTTAAATTATATCTTAAGGCAGTCTATATTGTATAAGCAGAGCAGGAAGGGGGTATTAGAAGGGATAACGTAAAAGTTAATAGGGCCTAAGGGGGTCTTAGCTATGATAATGCCTAAGGATTTAACAGGAGGGCTATTACTAAATCTTATAGAGACCTTTTAAGCCTTAGTATTAATAGGTATATGTTAAATACGCTAGAGTGCTAGGACTTAAGGGTAGCTAGCAGTTAAGTGACTAGCTACCCCTATATCTAGGAGGATGCCTTAGAAAACGTCTAAGCAGTATTATAAGGTTTAATTAAGCGTAAATATTAACAAAGGAGGGGGGATTGTTAAAGGGTTAATTAGATAAGTATGCTGTTTAATATTATAGTTAGTCTTAGTTAGGTAATAGGTAAAGGATTAATTAGCTAACTAGCTAGTAATAGCCTTACTATTAAATTCCTTCTAGCTAAAGAAGGATAAGCTTATGTTAAAGGTTATAGGAGGGAGGTTGTTAATAGTATTGTTAGGGGTATTAGGAGCAGGCTCTTTATTGTTACTGCTGTTAGTAGTGCCTTTAAAGTTTATAAGGAAGGTATAGTAAGCTAAGCTACTGATTTTATCCTTTTCTCTGTTAGCCTTCTTAGCCCTATACTTCTTATAGGTATGTTACTAGTCTTTACGTAAATAATTTGTTAAGTAATAACTATACTTATAATAAATAAAGCACTTATAATCTATAGGGGTAGGTTAATTAGACTTCTAACTAGAAGAGTAGCCCTTATTACTGTAGCAGGTATCCTTACTGCTACCTTAATAAGTTTAATTAGTAAAGTGTTAAGGGTAAGGTTTATAGTTATAATGATAATACTAAGGATAATTCTAAGGGTAACTGCCCTTAGTAAGGTACTGCTACCTCCCTGCAGTCTTATCCTCTATAGTAGAGAAAGAGGTATAAAGCTAGGCATACAGTCCCTTAAGGCTCTTAGAAGGATTGTAAAGGCAGAGCCTAGCCTCACACATCCCACAGTAGGTATAAATAATCTAAAGCCTTATAAAGTTATTATCTTAATAGGTCTGTAGAAAGGCTTTTCTAAGGACGTAAAGACAGGAAATTATAATCTTAAGGATCTTAACGTTAGACTTTCCCTTACTGTTAGGGGAAGCTGCGATCTGTTAGAAGTTAGTATTATACTACTTAGCGTAGTAGCCCTTAATAACTTTAGCTGTTTTAAATTGCTTGCGCAGGGCAGTTATAAAGTAACTAAACAGGTAGGGACCTTAGCTATAGAGCTGTTAATAGTAAAAGTTAGATACCTTACCCTTAAGCGTAGTAGGGAAGGCAATAGCTAAGTAATTATCCCTACCCTTAATACCTAGGTTACTGTAATTCTTACAAAAGATTATAACCTTAATATTAAGGATATTATACCTCTTGCTAGTGTATTTTAGCTTAGAGTTTAAGTAGGTCTTAGTGAGGTTAGCTAATTGCTTTAGTAAAGGGCTAGATAAAGGGGTAGGTTTGCAATAGTCCTGCCTAGGAGGGTATCTATAGGTCTGTTAATTAGGTTAACAATATTAGTAATTAGGATGAAGGGTAGGGCGCAGGCTCTTGCAGGCCTAGGTTCTAATAATATAGTTGCTAAGTAGAGGAGGTTAAATAAAGCTGCTAGGCAAGGGAGATTAAGAGAGGGTAGGAGTAACTTGTAGAGTTAGTTAAGGGGTAGCCTGTTAATTAGGCTAGGGTAAGGGGCTAGTTTTCTTAAAGGTATTTACCTTTACTATAGGGGTTAGAGGAAGCTGCTTTTTAGGTGTAATTAGAGGATTACCCTAGTTAGGCTAGGTATATAGGTTTATAATACTCTTATAGGAAAGGGCTAGAGAAAGGGCTAGGGATAAGAGGTTTAACTAGGCTATAACAGCTAACTAGGCTAACGTTAGAGTTCTAACCTATAACCCTACCTATTGTTATTATCTTTAACAGAATTCTTATAGTATATCTATACCTATAGGCTGCTTAGCTATAAGATTATTAATAAAGTTATTATAGGTATAGTTAGCAGTAAAGGCTACATTAGTCTTAAAGGCGTAGTTAAACTTATCCTTAGTCTATTACTAGAACCTCTTCCTTATAATAATATCTACAGCAGCTTCTGCTAGAAGGATGTTTCTGCTAGAGCCTATAAGAACTCTACTGCTTATAAGCTAGGCTTTTATTACCCTTAAGACCTTATAATAGGCTATAGTAAAGGTATTAGTAGTCTATCCCTTAAAGTCATTAATAACCTCCTTCTATAATAGATAGCTGTGAAGGTATCTAATGCTCTATTTAGATATATACCTAATGATATAGGTGTTAACCTAACTAGAGGTTGCCTTCTTAGGCATAATATAGGAATCCTACTATCTGCTAGGGTTAATAAAGTTGTTAAATTTAGAGGGTATCTAGATAGTCCTGTTAGGGCTAACTTCCTAGCTGCTGCTAGACCTACTGTTAGGTGCGCTACTAGATCTGCTAATGTTAATAGCCTCCTTAGTTAACTGCTTAAGGGGTGAAAAAGGTAAGACAAAAGGCGTATATTATTATTAGAAGGGTTGCAGTAAAAAGCTTCTAGGGATACTTTAAGAGGGCCTATAGGCTTAAGGCTAAGGTTATAAATACCCTTAAGACTACGTAGGCTCTAGAGGCTGCAAAGGCTCTCAAGACAAGCCTTTACTGTTACTGCTTATAATAGTAAGATAAGGGGATATAGAGTAAGAATAAAGGAAAGGGGTAAAACAGGTAAGTAGGAAAAAGGTAAAAAGTAAAGTAAGGAAAAAGAGAGGAAAATAAAGGTGCTAGAGAGTAAGTTATAATAAAGAAGAAGAAAGTAGTGTAGAGTTTTTACATTAGTTAAAAAAGGTAAAGTAAACTAAGTAAACTAAGTGAACTAAAATCTTATTATTGTTATAAAGGAGGAAAAATTCAGTTATTAACTACAAGAAAATTCTAATAAAGGTAAAGAGGTTAGAATCTTGCATAAAAGGAAAAATAAGAAAGGGATAGAGGAAGGGTTCTTTCTGTTAGGTTAAAGGAAAGTAAGAAAGTAAGGTTATCTTAACTGTTAGTTAAGTAGTTAAAATAGGAGTTATTGTGATAATAGTATTACTAGTATAAGATTATCTTGTTATAGGGTAGTAACTCTATAAGAAGCCCTATACCTATATATTAATAGGGTAGTAACTAAAGCCCTATACCTATAAAGTCTTAATCTTAAAGGTATTAACAACAGTATAGTAGATATATTAACTTTCTAGGGAGGCAAAACTCTTGCCAGGTTGTTGTTAGTTAGTACTTCTTAGGGAGGCAAAACTCTTACTGCAAAGCCTCTTCTGTTAAGGTAATTTTATCCTAACAAATCTGCAATAACTATAATAGCTATTACTAATTAGTGTTAGAATCACTACACATGTTTAGATAGGAACAGTTATAAGTAAAGCTATTTACAGGCGTATTTTTGCTTAAACAAACAGTTCTTCTTAGTAGTAACTAGGCTATAAAGAGGAAGGAAATAACTAGCAGGGGTTGCGCAGCAGGCGCAGGGGAAATAGGCTGCCTAAAAGTAGGGCAGCTCCCAGCCCACCGCTTAACCCCAATAACTACCTGTTATCTCCAAAAGATCCAGCCAACAAACCAACAACTAGCGTCTTAGATACTCTAGGCTAGAAGCACTTAAAAGGATCTCTAATATTACTTATAGAGTATATATCTAAGGTTTTAATAAGCCTATAATAACAGTTAACTGTAAAGCTTACGCCCTAGGTAAGGCCTATTATATAGTCTAAAGGAGCCTATAAGAGTTAGTTATCTATGTAAAGCCTAGTAACTGCCTTACAGTTAACTTTTATAACCTTAAGGTAGGCTATATAGGCTACTGCTCCTATATACTCTTTTTAGACTATGTAATAGGCCTAACTTAAGACTTTTACCTTTATACCTATAAGATAGATATACTGCTTATAACAATTACAGACTTCCTTACTATACTTAAAGTATACTATAGTTATAAAGTAAAGGTTATTAAAACTAATAATAAGCTAGCTAATAACAATAAGGTTTCTGTAAGCCTTAATGCATACAGTATACATGTTAAGGTAAGCGCCCTAAATACCTAAGTATAAAATAGCGCTATAGAGTGCATTATAGCTATAATTAAGCGTAAGGCTAGGTGTATAGCTATTCACACTAAGCTTCCTAACATCCTTTAGCCTAAGATTTATACCTCTATAACCTACCTTTATAACTACATACTATAAGCCTCTTACAGTTAGAAGACTCTATACTAGTTATAGTATAAGCACTTCTAGGGGGAAGACACTACATAATTTACCTAGCTAGACCTTTTGTATCTAAGAGTCTTTAGCTATAAAGTATATATACTTATAGCAGATACTTAACTTTACTGTTAGTGCCTAAAAAGGCTTACCCTATATGTATAGATAGGTTATCTTATTAGCTATACTTTAAGTAACTTATACTGCATTTAGAATCCCCTTTATAGTAAAGTATTTATAATAAGAGATATTATCTTTAATAAAAAACTTATCTTTAACAGTAACCTAAAGGTACTTACTAAGGATATTTATAAGTTAGACCTTTAAGATATTAAACGCATAATTAACTACCTTATTCTTAAAAGCTAGTATAACATAACTATATCCTATGTAGCTAATAAGGAGGCTAATAAGATCTATAAAGACTATAATAAAGCTAAGGGGGTGCCTCTAGGCACTACCCTAAGCACCCTAAGCGTAGTAGAGACTCCTTCTAATAGGCCTCCTGCCCTAGCGCTACACACTAAGTCCTAGTTTAAGCTTATAATACTACTGCAAATACCCCTAAGATTAGTATTTCTTACTACACTTATAGTAGCGTTTATAGGGGGGTAGGAAGGATCTTAATAAGCTAATAAAACCCTCTTTCTAACGTACTGCTAGTAGTTATATATATCCTTTAAGGCTATATTTCTTGCTAGGCATATATATAATAAGTATTCTTATATATATAACTCTATAAAAACTAAGCAAAAACTAATAGACAGTATAGGAATACCTAAGTTACAGGCTAGCCCCCTGCAAGACCTTATATAATATATTAACTAATCCCTAGAACACCCTCACGCAACAGGATTATATAGTCTAGAGCTAGCACTTATAGTATCTCTAGAGGGAGCCTATTATAAGGCTAATACCCTACATAGCACCTACTAGAAGGAACTCCTACTGCTCCCTATATTATATAGTTAACTCTAATACTATCCTCTTAAAGATACCTTTTGTAAAGCTAAAATATTATACCTTAACAGCTACATAACCTTATACTTATAGCAAGAGGTATCTAAAGCTTCTGCATACAGCAATTAGATTCTTAGTTACTATTAGGTCTATACCTATAAGCTTAATAAGCATAGCTACCTTAGTAAAGTAAAGGCTAGGCTTATAATGTAAGGTAACTAATAAGCAAAAGATAACTAAGATATATACACTATAATGCTTATAGGTATATCTTTCTAGATCCTAATAGCTAAAGCTACTTACTTTAATTATAAGCTACTCTAATATAACGCAGTAAATACGTTTATATATATAGATATTAATAAGGAAATATATATAGAGATACTACCTAGATACTGCAAGAAAGGCGCTATCCTATGCCTTTAGAAAGCCCTCTATAGGCTGCACTGTTTACCTATACTCTAGTAAAAGCATTTTAAGAAGGGGATTATAGCGTAGGGCTTTAAATATATAGCTAGAGAAGACTGCTGCTAGCAGAAGGGAGAGGTTACTTTCTTCTTTTACGTTAATAATTACATCCTTACCTTCCTAAAGGCCTATAAGCTTATAGCAATAGATAAGCTACACACACTTTAGACTAAATACTACCTTAAAGGTAGCAAAAACCTCTAGTAGTTTCTTAGCCTTAAGATTATATATAACTAAAAGACCTATTACCTATAGCTCTTACAGGCTATATACACTAAGAAGTATAGGAAATTGCTTCCTATACATACTAACATTACAGATAATAATACTGCCTAGCATATACCTATAATAAAGGAGGAGCTGCTGCTACGTAAAGATAACATACCTCCTGCAGAGATTTACTATTATTAATATAAAGTTAGCACTATCCTTTACACTACTATAATAATACACCTAGATATTACCTTTACTATAAGCAGGCTTATAAGATTTAATTAAAACCCTTTAGACATACACTAAAAGGCTACTAATAGAGTCCTTTAATACCTCTATAAAACGTAATACTTTTGCCTCTGCTTTAGCGCTAAGCTAGGCAGTAAGGATAATACCTTTAAAGTTACCTCTAATATAAGCTTTAGTAATAATACTCTAACCTAAAGGAGCTTATAAGCCTTTATAATAAAGCTTTTTAGAGGCCTTATTGTATAGTAAGCTAACAGATAAGATATAGTTATAACCTTAATAATAGAAGCAGAGCTGCTTATACTTACCTAAGCTGCTAAAGAGGCGCTTTTTATAAGCTAATTAATCTTATAACTTTAGATCTAACTACCTATATAGTGTAGAGACTAATCTATATATATATTAATAAAGGTAACACTAATAAGAGTATAAATCTAGTATAACAACTAGTAGATAGTAAAGCTTATTATAAGTAAGATTTTGTAACTGTATACTAAGCTCTACTATATTAATATTTATAACTACTAGCTACACTAAGAATTTGCTAATAGCTGCGTAGACATTATATATACCCTATTAATAGAGCTTATAGCAGACAGCTTAATAAAGGCCCTTAAATTAGCAAAGTATAACGCCTTCCTCCTCTAGCTTAATATAACTAATAAGAAAGAGGTTATTAAGGCTAACTACATAAGAGATCTTATAATTAATAAAGTCTGCCTACAGGCAGAAATAACTAAGCCTAATATATAGGCAGTAGAGGAAACAGTCTTATAAGCATACAAGCTAGCAGGAAAAGCCTTCTTATATACACTAAAATAACGCAATATTAACGCCCTTCTGCAGCCTGCAGAGGCTATAAAGAAGTCTTTCCCTAAGGGGGTATATTAAATTAAAGGATATATACATATAGGGTGTACCCTATGCATACAGGGCGTAGGCCTAGAGATAGGCTTAAGCCTAGCGTAGCTAGCCCTTTGCTAAATATTAGAGGGACTGCTGTAGGCTTCTTCCCAAGCAGTAGGCTCCAGTTGTGGCCTTAGGCGCCTAGGAATAGGGTTCTTATAGGCCTAAGTTAGGGGCTGGCTGCAGGGCATAATAGTTACACACACACACACATCTTAATACACATACAATTAACCTATCACTACAACCCTTAATAATCTGACAGCTAGACACACGCCACTGCGTCACGCAGGAATAATAAGTGTATATAAACTATTATAATTAATAATAATAAGGAGGATATAGAATATATTACCTATTATAAGTAACTTATAAGATTATAGCAGTTAGTTATAGATTCTATATATAATAGCATGTAGCGTAAGAAAGTATTAATATAGAGAGATTAGATATCTTATAATATACTATAGAATTATAAAGTACTATACTGCTACTAACTGTAGAAGGAAGAGGAAGTAGAAGTTAGTAATAAGGAGTAAGAATACATTAAGGTAAACTTAAAACCTAAGAAGATATATACTGCTATATATACTAATAAGATATAACTAGAGGAAGAAGATAATAAGCCTAAGCCTAAGCCTAAGAAGACTTATAAGTAAGTAAAGAAGTTAACTATAGCTATACTAAACTACGCTAAAGAGGATAAAAATAATTAGCTACCTAGGAAGAAGACTAATACTAGAGTTAAAGGTAATCCCTCTAGTCTTATAGATAAGGACTTTAAACCTTCTATAAGAGTAAAGTAGAGATACCTAGCTATTATAAACTACTAGCCTAAGAAAACATAAATAGATACACTAAACTAAGCTATTAAAGCCTTTAATAATAATAGGTAGAGCCTAATTATCCCTAATAGTATTAAACTCTAAGTTATAAAGGCTTTATATAGGAAGCCTACTAAATTATAAGATAAGAAGGGTAACTTATTATTTTACCCTAAATGTAGACACTTCTGTAAGGCTATCTAGGATAATGTCTAACCTAAGCTTAAAGATATAATTACTACTATCTATATCTATAATAATAAGATACTACCTAAATAGATAGAGGATAGCGTTATAGACTAGACTAACCTTATAGCCTTTATAGATTCTTACTCCTTATTAGACTAATAATACTAAGTTAAGCGTAATAGAGTAGTAATAGTAGCCCTTACTTAGACTATTATTAATAATAATAATAACGTTCTAGATAGCTTTAATAGATATATATACACCCTAACCCTAATTAAGGTTATAGTATCTATCTAGCTAGTTAACGCTACTATATAAACTAAGGCTACTAGCAGTAATTAAGGAGGATATATAGGATAGGTTAAGAAGGATGTAGATAGAGGAGATTATAGGTTATAAATTAGTAGAAATATTTTACCTATAACTGGCAGCTATTAGAGAGATATTGTAGTGAGGGTACTAGTTTATTTGAGGGGGGCATCCTGTCATGCATGCATGACTAAGCAGCATACATATCACTATTCCTGCCTATAGGGTATAGCTAGTACAATCCATCCATATTACACTACACTAGATGACCCCTACCTAACAGCCTGCTCTTGGGAGCTCTAATGCCAGGCCACTAGGGAGGGGGAAGTTAGTAGTAGGTAGGTGACGTGCATTGGTTGGAGAATGTGGCCACAAGAGCCAATGGCTGGCTGGCTCCAGGGATGCAGGCAACCACGGCGGCCGGCCTCCATGTCCCGAGATTCTAATCGTACCTCGGCCTCACGAGATGTCCTGTTCAACAGCTTCCTGCCAGTTATTCGTCCACAGTTTAGTTACCTAGGTAGTCCAAAGAATTGATTCGTGCAGAGGTACGGGCCCAGCACCCGCTAGCGTGCGGATAAAAAGAGGGGAGCGAAACGGGACTGATTTGGGTTTCTTGGCACGTCTTGGGCGAGATGCGAGATCTGTCTACCTTTACGTCGTACGGAGTACTACCTATCTATTTATTTCTGCTCACCTACGGAGTACCTTTGCTGCCTTGACAAATGCTATGCCAACGCGCAACACTGATACAGAATGCTGGACGACAACCAGGGCGAATTCGACGACGACGACGACTCGAGCAGAAGCCGTTCCCTGGCATCTTCTGGTTCCATTCGACGGCTCACCTACTTACTCACCCTCCTGATGAAGACGGCCGGTCCACATGGAGTTGTCCCTTTTTGGTCTGTTTGATTACTTCCTGCAGACCTTTGACTCGAACATGAGCAGGGCCACCACTCCATTCCACTCTTCCACCTGCAACTGCTGGGTTCACGATCCCGTCACGTGCAAAATCCGACCACCAGTTGCTGACACATGCGGCGCACCTGCACCGACAGCCGAGGCCAGACCGGGGGCGGAAGGTGAGCGCTCTCTCTCCTTTGAGTCCTTTTCCCTCTCCACCTTGTCGCGACCCCTGTTGCTCTGCCATCCCGCCCCTTTCAGTCGTCCAACTGTCCCAATTCCAATCCGCAACACGACAGAGTTCGGTTGGAATTGTGTCACAATTCCATTCACCGACCGCCCGAACTCCCTTGGCAACCAACCTGCTGCCCGTTCATGCTTCGGCGTCTCACCGCCTGAGTCTATTCCCACGTCGCCCAGTTCTGCCGACATGCTATGTCATCCTTCCCAATCGTTTGTTGGGTAGCCCGAGTCGAATTTCCTCTTCGCCGTCGGTGCCCCCGGCCTGCATGGACATTCCTCGACTCGCACATGGGAGAAAGCTATGGCCACATTGAGCCTCAATGGACAACCGCTCGGGTGACGTCCCACTCAGCTTCTGTTCCAGATCCATCCATGATGCAGAAGAAAGAAAGCCAAAACAACAACCAGTCGACTTAACGATGCCATCCTCCTGGGTGGCGTAATCGTATAAACTCCTCCTGGGTGGCGTACAAAACAAAAGCAAGGAAACCGTGGAAACTAACCCTGGCCACGCGATCGAACGCGCCTCGGGGCCAAAATCCAGACCGCGCCGCGGTGAGAGTTCATCGTGGGACAGCCAGTCCAAATGTCGCCTATTGAAGGAGTGCAGAAGCTACAACACTCACAACACTCTGTCCATCTCAATCTTACCGTGCCCTTCCCTGCGGGCCGAGCGTGCAGAAGGTCCCAACCAGGTTCCGGCCACCGCAGGGGAACGGTTATCTCATGGTCGGGGCTCCAGTCGCTTCCCGCCATCCCGGTGCAGCAGTCACATCTAACCCAACCAACTTTGGGTACCTAGCCTCTGCTCAGGTACGAATACCTAGGTATGGTAGGTAGAGAGATAGAGGTTGATGTGACTGAAAGAGGCCGGACACTATCGCAAGAAAGGCATCCGGACAGCTTCCCGGCACATAATCAAACCCCGTTACCAGCCGCTCTCTCTTTCTACTGTTCCCTCTCATTTGTTCTCAGTCTGCACGACGCACGTGGCCCGATCGTCAGCTATGGTAAACTTCTCCCTACCTAGGTAGGCGTCGAAGCCGTCTCCGCCACCGTCGTGTTACTAGCGGGATCTTCGTTGGTCTAACGGCTTCCACTTCGGGGCCAAACCAGCACCGCTCGGCACTCCTTGACTCTCGCGTACCAAGGGGCCGTGTGTTTAGCCTCATCCTTGTACAGAGACAGACTGTTGCACTGTTTGCCGGCATGCATTTCGTTCTGCGCGGCGTGTGATGCCAGATGTGTGTATGGACCATCGCAATTCTAGAATGGACTTCCCCCATCGGACTCTTTGGCTCCCTGCCTTACCTGCAGTAGCCGTGTCTCTCCCTCGCCGTCCAATCACGCATCGCCAGTCGTAGGGCCGCTCGACCTTGCTATTGCTGCACAGTTCTCGAAATATCCTCGTCGTCACCACTGTCACAACAGTGAAACGCCCCCTTCTGCAAGCCCCGAGCGTACACCACCACAATACGCCCCAAGAGCGGCAGCACAGGGACGCCAGAGGGCGCCCGAGTTCTGGGTACACCCAGCCTTTGGACCAGCCTCGAAGGATGAGGGGCGCCCGCCTCCGGTGTTTGTGTCAGTACGGTTGATGATATTAAGATAGAGTTGTGTCGCAGCTGTCCCCTCATTCGGGATGAACTCCTGTCCTGTTTCCCGTCGTTCTAGAGTTGTCGACAGGTCCCCCAAAACCCAACACACCTGTCTGCCTCTCCCTTGCGCTCTCAGTAGCCATCATGCAGAGGTTGTGTGGTATGCGCCCTGAAGGGCTGGTGAGTCTCTCTCTCTCCCTCTCCCTCTCTCTCTCTCTCTCTGATTCCCTTGGCCAGCATTAATCAACTCTTCCGTCTAGACTACCCACTCGAGGTTCAGCCCTCTGCCGTCGACGTGCTTCTTCGACTCGATCATCATTCCCTTGCCTGCATGGATCCGCATCGTCGTCACCTTTGCCTTCTTCCACTTTGTCGTGCCTGTCCTCATCGTCGACAAGATCAAGCGATATAACGTGAAGAAGGAATGGCAAAGACACGCCCAGCTTTCATTTTATTACTTCTCCATTCTCGTCGTCTTCGTCATGCAGATTCTCGAGATCGCCCGGCTTGCTGAGCTCCGCTTTGCCATTGGTCTCCTTCCTTTCGTCTTCGCAGGCTGCGGCTTGTGCGCCGTCATGCAGGCCACTCGCGGCGCCAAGGGCCGGATCCGCAACTGGCAACCGGCCAACGTGATTTTCTGGATCATGAGCTTCGCCGTCACCATCATCAAGATCCTTACGATCCAACGGTCCAGCATGCGCAGCCCGGAGTTCAGGCGGATGGGCTCCGACTACCCGACGACTCACCAGGTGCAGGACCTGGCGGTTATTGCTGGTTTCTACTTTCTCCTCCTTGCCAATGAGCTCGCGCTCATGTTCCAGCGGACCTGGGACGAAACGGTCGACGGCGAGCACATCAAGAAGCTGCGTCTCACCAGGTCCATCAGCGATCAAGCCCGCTATGATCTCACTCGCGCCATCGAGGAGGGCTACTACCCGTCTGGCGTTACGTATCTCACGCTCAGACTCGAGGGCGAATCGGCCAGCGAAAAGGCGGTCAGCAAGGACGACATTCTCAAGAAGACGGCCAGCATGGATGCCTCCATCGCCGGGTCCTCGTCGAGCGAGAAGACGGCCGGCAAGAGGGCCATGGACGATGACACAATCGAGCCCGTGCCGATGATCCCGCCCAGCTTCCAGCGCAACAGCGAACGCTGGTCCTCAGCCATGACACTTAAGGACGCTGGCGGTGATGACAACATGAACGAAAAGGTCGGCGGCAAGGGTGGTGCCAAGAAACGCGGCAGCGAGAGGTGGTCGTCGGCGATGACAATCAAGGAGCCTACTCCGCGTGAGGGCTACGACAAGCGCATCTCGAGCTTCGCCTCTCCTATGGTCGCTGACATTGACGAGATCACGCCCTTGGAGTCCTCGTCGACTTCATCATCCCGCTACGACGACGAACATGCCGCGCAGAAGGCCATGCTCCTCGACAGCCCGTTTCCCCTGAAGGAGCTCCCCGAGAGGCGATCCTTCTTGCTGAAGCCTTCGCGACCCAACACGGAGCGCTGGTCCAACGCGATGACGCTCCGGGGCGAGCCGTCGTCTAGCCAGGACCCTTATCCCAAGGACCACTCTTCTCCCAAGGAACACACTTCCCCCAGCGCACCGCCAGCCCCCGCGACAGCGCCGTCGACGCCCGAGCATAGAGTCTCAAGCGGCGAGAGAAACATGATGAGGCGATACTCTGATGCGTCGACGCGGTCCATCAGGCGGTTCTCGGCGCGCAGCGATCTCCGCGAGGCGGCGGCGACGGCTGCGGCGTTTGTGGACAATGACGAGTCTCTCCCTTCGCCGACCGAAATGCATCCGCTGCAGCCGCAGCAGCACAACAACCAAACGCCGTGAGACGAGCGTCCTCGTACGGACACAACCGGGGCAACCCAGTACAATGTCTCTCGACTAAGCGTATAATTTTCCAGAAGTACCAAAGCCAAACGATGTTCGATAGGGGGAGGATTCGGCGTGGGGGCGTTCCGTCATTTTGTTTCCCAGCCTTGCTCAACGGAAACCTTTGTAGTACATGCGTCACTTTCCGCCCATTTTCGGTTCAAGACCAGACTTTTAATGAGACGGAAATGTCTCGGGCATTCGAATTTACTTTCTTTCTTTTCTTTCTAGCAACATAGATCGTACGGGGCTCACTCGGAAGGACGAAATGAAATCAAAGGAGCTGTTTCTGACCTAAACTTGCTTGTCTTCCCTCGCCAGAATGTGATGGGCTCGACTCGTGCGGCGCTACGGACGTCAGCCGGTATTTCCCCCCGGCGTCATCTCGGTGCGTCCGGGAGGGTGGCTTGCGTGGTTTGCGTGGCTGAGCCGATGGGTCGTGTTAACGTGTGCATGCGTACATCCATGACTGGTTGCTGTATTCGTCGTCGTGGCTAATGCACGACAGGCACTACACAATGACACCGGTTGACCCAATTCCTCCGCCAATTTCGTCTGACTGTTTACCTTCCCTGCACCCCGATTAACAGACCATTTCTCTAGGGCATCCAGAATTAAGACGTCGCGAAACAACCAGGAAGACGGCTGACCCTCCTAGGAAATCCGCATGGTAGATAACCCGAGAGGAATGAGAGGCTATGGCAATACCTTCCGAGATGTATTCTGGTGAAGGCACCACAGAGGCTGTTGGTTGGCCGGGTCTAAGACGAGGACGGGGTCAAAAGCAATTGGGTGCAGGTACTAAGGGAACGGGGGTGATTCACACAAGGAAGTACGCCATGGTTATCTTATTGCCAATATGACTTAATATCTCATCTATAGTTCCAGTTGTAAGAGGCAACAAGGTCCACATACCCCCACGAATTTACTATTTAAGTACTTCAGACTTGGGTCCGCGAGTTTTCTGCATCCCCGTTCTACCATATATTGTCTGGTCATGGTCGAGTTGATCGATGATGTACTTAACAACGTCAAGTTTCGCAACCGCCAAACCTTAGCCACTACCGGACGGAGCGGATGGTCTAGCAACACCTACAGACGATGGAGGAGTGACTGGAGGTCACTTTGCTAGGAGAGGGGCTCTTCCGCGGTACCCGAACACTGGGCGCCTCTGACTACCGCGGGCTGGCTTTTGTGGGAGGGGGATATGGTGCGAGGTTCAAGCTTGTTTTCCTAGCGGTGGGCATGACCTTTCTAGGAGTAAGTTGAGGTATCATGACCATCTTCACCAGTGACGCGCGAGCTGCACTCTCCTTGGCGTCGTGGGATTTGTCATCGACGTAACCGCCGCCCTCTAAGCGTTGGCAACGCTGGACGCAAGCAAGACCAGTCCATTCATGCTATTCGCCACCGGCGTTACAGGAGTACCTGACCCACCGGCGAACTACAGTTCCCGCGCATGTGTTGCCGTTGAACTGGCAGGGCCCCCACAGGTCCGGCTTGGCCTCCTTTGCGCCCGAGTGTCTGCTCGGACGAGTGGCAACGACGCCGGCTGGAAGACCATTATCTGTGGAAGGATCGTAGTTGACTGTGAATTCCACGGCAGGTCGCGGCGCCGGAGCCGGAACCGCGGATGATTCGGGGAGGAGGGGGGAGGGCGTTTGCCTTGACGTCCCGCAATCCATACCCTATCGAGCCCCCTCGCCGCCGCCTTTCGCAAACCTCCCCATTCGCACCATCCCTCCCGAGATACTCGCTCGGGTGCCAGACGTAAAACATCCCAATGGCGATCAACATTGGCAGCGCCTCAAACACCCAGGCGTGGAGGGGAGGGTACGATAAGTGGATGTGTTTGTAGGGAATAAGGGGCTCCCGGGATCGACGAATACACACAAACACATATGCAGAGAGAGAGGGAGCGAAAGAGCGAGAGAGGCCGCCGGCCCCGATAAACCAGAAACAAAGCCCAGAATTCGCAATCTCTGTCAGATTCTTGGCCGAGTACGCCCTCAGGACGTATGTCGACACCTCAATGACGGCGCCGGCGACGACGACAACGACGGTGAAGTACCACGCGAGATGTCGGACGATCGTCAGGTACGAGAACCAGGCGCCGACGACGCCGTAGAGAGCCACGCCCGTGACGGCGAGGGGGAAGGACGGTTCGTAAGGCCATATCGAGACTTCGGATCTGGCCATGCCGGTGTTGTCGTCATCGGTGGCATATAAGAAGGAGTAGGAGGAGGGGTCGTCGTCGTCGTCGTCGTCGTGAGGCTGAAGAAAGGGGGAGTCGTTGGCCAGAATGTCTACCGGGATAACCTGCTGGCTAGAGATCCAAGCAGATGGAAGGGGAAGCCATTGTTCCGATTCGTCCGTCTTTTGGGGGTTAGCTGCTATATATTCTCGACCGACACGAAAAGTCAGCCTTGCCGAGAGCGTGACAAACATCAAACATGGACGGCTCTTCTGGCCAACTTCGCGTTCCCTTGGGGCGAGTCCGAAGTGATCCGACGGGCGGCCGTACTTCCTCTCTCCCTCCCATCCATCAACCTGTCTATCTGAAGAAGATTGCCCCCCCTTTGCGAGTGCCTGCATGGGGAAGAGGCGGGAGAGATTGACGATGCCAAGCCCTGCGTGGCTTCATCCTCCCGTTATTACGCACTCGAATCCGACGGATCCGACGGGGCCGACAACAACACCGTATATTGGTTCTGATACGGATACACAGCCACAATCTCTCATGGAGCCGCCTTGACCGACACAGAAAACAGCTCTTCATTCAATGGTATTATGCTCGTCATGGGTCTCATAGCACAGGAATCCATTCCGCGATAGAAAAGAACAAAAAAAGGGAAAAAAGAGAAAAAAAGCCGACATACAACACGGAAACAAGAAAACCCCAAACACATAACGGGGCTCGGGGAACCACCCAGACGCCATGCTTGGAAGCGCTCGAAAACACGAATCGCCGGGAAAATAAACACGCACTTTCGTTCCCATGCTTCGCCGAAATCCGCACCCGACAAGTCGTCCCTTTCTATATGCGAAATCGAAACCTCCCTTTCAATGTACAACTCTCGCGTCCAACCCCCTTTTCGCCGCGTACAGACGCTCTGCCTACCCTCTATTACACCCGTCTCATCACCTCGCCGACCGGCCGCCCTTTCTGCGGAAGAAAACCATGTACGGGACCTCGCCGCTGCTTTTGAATACCTTCTCGCTGTAGTCACCAGACCGCCCCGTCCCGTCGATCCTGATGCTGTTCACATACGAGTCGTTGATCTTGTACCAGACCGTTGGATCGGGATTATGCGTATCGCGGGCGTACGCGTAGTAATGGCCAGAGTTGATATTCGGTCCCGAATGGATAATGACCGCGTAGCACTCGTAGTCGAATGGAAGCTCAAACTTCTCGTCCGGCGCAGACCCCGCCGTCCGCTCTTCTGGTGGAATGAAGAACTCATCGACGTTGAAGCTGTTGAAGTCCCATGTGACTCTACTCAAATCCTTCTTTACCCCCCCGTGGTTGTCGACCGTGAAACGCTTCAGACACAGGCAAAAGAGCTCTGGCATTCGCGCCAGCCTGGCCTGTTTCCTGCCGAGCCCCTTTGTTTTGCAGCTGTCGCATTGGTAATCCGAGATGTTTTCAGTCTCAAGGTGCGCTCTGAGGCAGTCCTCGAGGGTATGCGTGTTCCGGTTGACGGGTATTGAAAGGAAGTCAAACGTGTCCCAGGTGTATGTGCGGTTCTTGCATTGTGCACACACAACCGTCGAGAGTTCTATGCCGCGCCAATATTTGTCGACCATGGACGCGTTCTTCTTCTGGTACTGCGTCCACCATTCGTACGCGCCCTGAAGCATTGACTTGCCGCCCATGGATGGCGCGGGGGTAGGTGCGAGGGTGTCAGTGCTACTACGGTCGCGTCGTACGTTAGTCTCGTCGTGGAGATACGCCATGAGCCATGAGATGAACTCGTGTGCATCTTGTTGTCGACCGCCGCCAAACTCATCGCCCCTGTCCTTGTGACGGCTCTTTTCACAGACTGATCGGGAGTAGTCCTGCATTCGATTAGAAACAGCGTGCATGCGGCGAGAAAGGAAAATACTAACCATGAGTGTCTGCGCCTTCATGACATCAAACTTGCCAGAGTCCAGCCAATGGAACAAGTTGGACAAAATTCGAGACATGAGCTGGGGGTGGTCGTTCTTCTCGTCCGTCTTCTTTGGCACCTTGTACATGTTTTGCCATTCAAACGTGGCCAATTCCTTTCCGAACCCGGGTGACATCCGAAGAGCCTGCACGGAGCTGTTCGCGTAACACCACACGCCCGGATTGTTCAGACCAGTGATGCGCAAACCATCTTTGCCGGCATTCGCAATCGAAGGAGAGTCGGGGCGCGCCAAGGGGCCCTGCTTCGCATTTCGGCCTTGGGCGGAGAAGGCGATGGCGCCAGGTCCCTCGTGGTCATCCTGCGTCTGCGACAGACCGCTGTAACTTGGACGCGGGACGGCCGGGGCGGGCCGGGTAGGTGGTAACGGCAGATCGGAGTAGAGGTCCACGTGGTTTTGAGAATAGCCATAAGCCGATTGCTCCGGACCGACCGGCGACTGCATGGATTCTTGGTCGGTCGATACCGCGGGGAACCTCCGCAGGAACTCTTCCGTACTGCGCACGTGCACGAAGCCGGGAGATCGCGCCGTCTCGAGCTCGGCGTTCTGCAGTGTTTCCTCCCAAAGCTTTACTTCTTCTGGCCTCAGCGGCGTGACCTTGTACTTTCTGGTTGGCTTGGATATCGAGATGGTCGGCTTCAGGGGAGAACGAGCCAAAGGTGCTCGCATGGCACCCGCAGTCTGCGAGGTGGCAAGCGCCCCTCTGCCCATCAGATCAGTCCAAGCATCCAAACCTCCTTGAAGCAGCTTCGGGGGGTTCTTCAGCTCCTTGCCGTAGTTGAAGTATGTAAGGGCGCGTTGCAGAGACAGCAGAGCGGCGGCATCCATGTCAGGCGACATGTACCGCGGGATGGAGTCGGAATCCTGGTCGTGGAAGACCACGAGGTCGAAAATGTCTCTCCTTTCGAAGTGGTGGTACTCTTGGGGAGGCGAGAGGACCATGCTTTCGGCTATTTGCTCCGACGAAATGTTCTCGCGCAGAAGAATGCTGGGTTCAATACAGATAACGGCCTGTGAGAGGATGTGGCCCTCGTCAAAGTCATCCCGGCTGCGTACGTCAATGATTAAGACTTGCAGGGTCGCCGAGCCCCTTTTAATATAATTCATTAGACCTTCAGCCGTGATCGAGTCGCCTTCAGGTATCGAAATGCTGGGGGCCCTTGAGGCGATGGGCGCGGCGCTGGGGGTAGTGTGAGAAGGAACAAAATATTCGGAAGACTTGTTGTTGTTGCTGTTGGCAAGAACGGTGTTGATGGTAGCGGATGAGCCAGTCCTGCTGAACAGGCCTCGGGGCGTGCTAGAGGGCAGCGACGCAGCTTCGTTGGAGACGGTACCTCTGGCAGGGCTATAGATGGCATCTGGCATCTTGGGCAGGTCGGGCAGATTGGTGACAACGGCTACTTTTGGCTTCTCAGACGGCTCTGGCATAGCCCTCGGACCTGCCGGTCTGGGAGGCATAATGGGGTGGGTTCGAATCCGCGGATCCTGGCCCGGTAATGCTACAGGGCCTCGCAGGTTGGCAAAGCGCGCTGCCAAATCCTCGGCAGCCTTGCTCTTGGGAAGACTGGGGCCGCCGGTGCCAGAACGTAGGGCATTTCCATGCAACGACACGGGCTTGGGTTGGACGGCCGGCTTTTGTTTGGCGGCCGGCGACCCGTTCAGCTGCGAGGCGGCCTCGGCTCGGGTGGGACTCGTTACCGGCGGGCTTCGGGGCGTCTGGGGCCGGATAGCCTCTCCGTTGCGGATGGAGGATGGCCTCGATGCGGTGGGCCTGACGCCGGTCCTGTGGTTATCGGCGATGATATCGGCCTTGATCTTTTCAAAGTTGCCATGGTGAGAGTCGATCTTCTTCATCAGAGCGGTGTAGACGCGATTCAAGTCGCCGCGGCCGCCTTTGACGGAGACGGACTCGGTGTGCATAGGCACGTATTTGACAGCGATCAGGGAGGCCTTGATGTACTCCTTGAAAGCCATATCGGGTCGGCCAAAGTCGCGAAAGGTCTCGGCTTGTCGCATGGCGTTGTCGCCCATCTCGAGGATCCTGCGCAAGGGGAGGTTCATGTCGATGTTGGGAGACGTGGAGGTAAGGTCATCGATGTGTGGCAGCGGGGGTCTGCCGCCGCGGCCGGCAGGGGCACCATCTCCGCCCATGGCGAAGGAGTGCAGCCCGGAGCCGTTGGACACGGCCGGGCCGCCGCAGCCGAGGACGGTTCTGGTGGCCGAGGAGGCCGTGGAACTCATGTGAAGGAGAAAAGGTGTGTCAGGAATTGGTATGGAACTTCGATCATGTCGTTGCAAGCTCAGCGACTCGGAGGCGGGAGGAGAAAGCTGCAGGTGCAGCTGGTGATATCGGGGAAACGTGGGACTCGGAGTCGTCGAGGTGTGTAGGACAGGAGGCGGACGCAACGACAGTCGGCGGCGGATTCGTCATGAGTGGCAGACCACGGGACTGACTACTCTTGTAGTAGAGGATGTCGAGACGAGGGCAGCAGGTTTGCTATGTCGGCGCTGCAGGGCGTGTTGGAATAGGCATGTTCTTTGAATCGAGTCCGGGGGGGTTGTAAAAGAGAACAAGGCGGCGTTGTGTAGAATGAATGGCGAAAGGGAAGAATGGCCTTCTTTGACAGGCGCAGCGTGCGTGGATGGATGGATGGGATGGGATGGGATGGATAGGTGGATGAACGGACTGCTGCGGGCACAGCGTGTACAGTACGAGGTAGAGGGCAGTCTACAGAGCACCCAGTGCACCTGTGAAAGATGGATGGTCCGTGGTGAATGGACAGCCTCGCTGGTGCCAACAGTTTCAACAATACCTACCTAGCAAGACATTGTGGGGAGGAAACGGTACGGTACCGTTGCGGCGGCTGTGTTTTGGGGGTTGCGCCGGTATTTTGTCCGGCAGGGCCCCACGGGCCCGTACGGATACTGCGTGTCCTGGGGAGGGGCCCACTGAGTGCTTACGGCAGCTTATCATGCAATCGCTGAGCCAGAGGGACTGCGTCAACCACAGACATGCTGCTGAAGAGGTAGGTGGTCGAAGCAACGACTCGCACTGAGTGACCGACCCATGCATGCATGACCTTGTATTGCCGCGCCACATCCAATATAACTTACCTAGCTGATAAATGAATGCTCTCTTGGGGGACCTAGGGTGATGGCCTGGAGCAAAGCATCCTTCGTCGAGATATGCAAAAAGAACCATGCTGGCCGGGCTGATGTACCTAGGTACCTAGGTAGGTATGCACCTAAGTTAGGTACCTAGGTAGGTACCTAGCATCTAGGTATCCGTACTCGAGATGCCTCCCGCTGGCACCTGGCAAGCCCATGCGCCATGCGCGCGCGCCACCTTAATTCTTCCCAACTTCGTCATCTCTGGGGAATCCATCACTGTCCGCCGGGCTGGTCGGGTTCTTTGGGTTTAGCGGAGATATCCGTTCGTCACGGGGCGACGTTCCCGACTTTCAACACACCCGCCTGGAGGTGCACACTCAGGGCACTGATTAATCCCACCCTCGGGCTTCAAGGCAGCGGCATTCGATCCACTGTCTACACGTTTCTAGCTGGCCAACCCCTGCTCATTCGTACCCAGCCAACGTAACCCAGCGAACACTTTCGCCCGAAGCTGCCCACGCTGCCGAAGCCTGCTGCTGCATCTACAACTGAAGCACATCTTAGTACTACGCACCTCCACCGCCGCCGCCAACGCCGCACCTACCCACCCTGAGGCTGCCGCTGCTACTACATCGGAGCGACTAACCACGACAATCACAAACCCAAGCTCCCCTCCGTCGCCCTTTCCATCCGTATCTCCTACCTACGCGCAATCCTTCTGGGACCGCTTTCTCTACCACCTGAAAGATACAAACAAGACGACGACAACCACGACGACGACACCTTGCGATAGCGCCCGAACAGCCGTGATACTAGATAAACGATCATCAACCTTCGAGGCCCGCCCCTTCGCTCCAGCTCCCCGCCATCCCAACCCAACCCGCCCAGCCTTCCAAGATGATGGGCTGGTGGTCCAGCTCGGCCAACTCGGCCCTGGACGAGCAGATCGAGAAAGCAACCAGCAGCAGCCTGTACGGCCCCCTCGTCACCAGTCGCCCGACATGTCGTTTCTAACACTGTTACAGGGAGGACATCGCCCTGAATCTCGAGATCTCTGATGTCATAAGGTCAAAGACCGTCCAGCCCAAAGAGGCTATGCGCTCTCTAAAGAGGCGCATCGGCAACAAGAATCCAAACACCCAGCTGAGCGCCTTGAACGTATGTAACCCATCGTTGCTGTTGCTGCCTGAATGTCTTTGACGACCGAGCTGACGCGGCCGTTCGCAGCTCACCGATACATGTGTCAAGAATGGAGGCACCCACTTCCTCGCCGAAATCGCCTCGAGAGAGTTCATGGACAACCTTACCTCGCTCCTCCAAGCCGTCGGACCCGCTGCCGTCAACCACGAAGTAAAGCAAAAGATACTCGAGCTGATACAGTCCTGGGCTGCCGCTACCGAGGGCCGCCACGACTTGGGATACATCGGAGAAGTCTACAAGACGCTGCAGAGAGAAGGCCATCAGTTCCCCCCCAAAATCACTGTCGCTAGCAGCATGATCGACAGCAGCGCCGTAAGCCTTTGCCCTCCCCCACGCCGCCTTAGGAATCTCTAAACTGACTGCTCCTAAAGCCTCCCGAATGGGTTGATTCAGATGTGTGCATGCGATGCCGAACCGCCTTCACTTTCACGAACCGAAAGCACCACTGCCGAAATTGCGGCAATTGCTTCGATCAACAATGTTCGGCCAAATCTTGCCCCCTCCCGCACCTCGGCATCATGCAGCCTGTCCGTGTCGACGATGGCTGCTATGCGAAGCTCACGGACAAGTCTGCCAAGGGAGGCGCGCCCTCGCCCCTGCCGCAAGACCGATCTCCGACATACCCTTACAAGACCCGAAGCACATCCGCTATGCAGCCGCGTAACGCACGTGTTGACGACGCCTTCGACGAGGACTTGAAGAAGGCTCTGGCTATGAGCTTGGAGGAGGTCAAGGGCTACTCCCAGGGCTACGTTGCACCTACCGCCAATGGCCCATCGGGCCCCAAGGCCAACACTAAATCCGAACCCGCAGCACCCCAAGTTGCAGACGAGGACGACGACGACCTCAAGGCTGCGATTGCCGCTTCGCTGGCCGATATGGAGGAGCAGAAGCAGAGGCACGCGACGGCTTTGAAGGAGCAGACCTCAAGCGCTGGTCCAAACCCGACACAACAGTTCTCCTTGCCAAAAAATGATTATGAACTCACTCCGGTTGAGGCCGAAAACATTAACCTCTTTGCCACTCTCGTCGACCGCCTGCAGACGCAACCCCCTGGCACGATTCTGCGTGAGCCCCAGATTCAGGAACTTTACGACAGCATTGGCACGCTGCGGCCAAAGCTTGCGCGGACGTACGGCGAAACCATGAGCAAACACGGTAGGCGTCGCTCAGATCAAGCTACAGGCCAGCTACTAATCTTGGACCAGACACGCTTCTTGACCTCCATGCCAAGCTCTCTACTGTGGTCCGCTACTACGACAGAATGCTGGAGGAGCGCCTCTCCAAGGCATACAGCCAGCACTCCGTCGGGGGTTACAACCTTCCTAACCCTCGCAGTGCATACCCTTCACTTCACGCGAGCGCGCCCAACAGCGCTGGCCCTGCCGAAAACTTCTACACAGGCTCACAGCAAGTCGACTACGGCCGCGCACCGCCACCTCAAGCATATCACCAACATCCACAACACACACCCCAGCCTCCATATGCGACTTTTGACAAGCGCGCCTCCATGGCTGGTCCTCCTGGAGGTACTTATCCTCCCCAGGAGCCCCAACGGACAGATAGCTGGAGGGTCGCAGCTGGTACCGCCCCTGACGGACAGTATGCGCCGCAGCAGCCGTATGCTCCTAGCGAGCCACTTCAGCCAACCCATCAGAACCAGCCTGGTCAACCTGCTGGAACACCTTCGACTGATCCTAACGCTTCGTATTACTTCAATCCTCAACAACCCAGCGCACCCCCTTCCGCCCCGCCCTCTGCAGACCCTAACCCGTCCCCCTACCCAACCCTTCAACAGTCAATGCAATATCAACAATCCGCACCTCACCAGCAAACACCCGTTCAAGCACCTGCGCAACCAGCACAGCCATCACAGCAACCAGCCCCGCCACAGCAACAAAGCTACTGGCAGCCGTCGGTGCCGCAGCAATCGGCACATCCCCAACAGCAATGGCAGGGTCAATACAGTAACGGATATACCCAGGAGTCGTTCCCGTCTGCGCCGCAGAACGCACCCAAGCAGCCGGCAGTGGAGGAAAGCCTTATTGATCTCTGAAAAAGGTTCCAATGACCCGGAAGCATAAATAGCCAATATATTGGCTCTTGGCGTCTCACGGTCAGAAGGGAAAACCAAACTTCAGCATCCTCGGACTTGGGAATGTACCTTGAAATGATGCCTTTTTGATACTAGATGGTATGCGTTTGCTTTCTGGCATTTTTGCTAGGATGCAGAACTCAGTGTGCTCAACGTGAACGGAGATCAGCAGACTGAACAAAGACTAATAACTTCCAACTATTATCTTGATTCAATCTCGCGACATCTTTTGCCTACTTTAATGGGGCTTGGTGACTATTGTACGGGCGGCATGATGTGAACGAAGGGAGACGAAAACATAACCAAGGCGGGGCCGGGTCAGCTTGCTGTAACACGGACAGGATTTTACATAGCACTTCTTTGTCTTTGGACCCGGTCCGTGTCGCCACTCTCGTATTTGTCCCTAGTAGAAAGGCATTGAAGGCATGTCAAGGCATCTTCGCATCGTTCGTTGTTTCTCAGACGGAAATATACTGTGTTGAGGGACGAGATGCATCTCTTGTTTTCAACTTAAGCTGACACTGTAGTCGATTGTCGCTGTGGTTTCATTACATCATCCGATCTCAAAGTGATTTGTGATCTGTGTAGCTTCCTTTCGCGCTCCTCTGCGCGGGTGAGTAAACTTTTCCAGACCGGCAGCCTCGGGACTGATACATACGACATCCGGGTTTGCAGTAAATTAAACCTATGCAGGTTTCTGGCTCTGACTCAATAGGTCTGGTTTCCTTCTCTGCTGCTGCTTGACAGCCGACCAAGTTGACTCATACCAGCTATGGTCCAGAACACTCCAAAGCGGTAACGCAACTTTCCTTGGTGAAGCAGGCAGTGGTTCCGTTGCTCGCGACGGAAGTCGGCCGTCCCCTCCAGTCGTTGACCCGGCGAAGCGATCGCGCAATGTCTGTTACGGATACATGAGCCCGAGTCCCCGCCGGCCAACCATGGCCGGTACCTGTGCCGCATGTACCCACTTTTCGCCGGTCATCGGCGCCGGAGCACACCTCTATGCAGTCCGAGCACCTTGAAACTAGCAAACTAGCAAACGGGAAAAGTGCCAGCGCCATGGCGCGCAGTAGCCCACGTGGATCCATTCTCGTCCCCTTCAGTGACTCTCCGTCTCTCTTCGACGCATCTGTCGCAGTGTTCGTGTTCTTGAGTCATTTTCAAAAGTCTGACTGACGCTGCCCGCCCACCCACACCAAGCAGGGAATTTTCGGCCATTACGTAGCTACTTTCCTGCTTCCCACCCCCGGCGACAACTGGTTGCTTATAATTGGATCGTGAATTCCCCCTCCCGTTCAGATGCCCAACAACCGCAACCTCTCTGCATTCGTGTCTCCATCGTGTACAGATCGCCGGACTACTTGCTTGTTGTTTACTACTAAACCCGTTTGTAGCATCGTGCATCATCACTCCCAACCCCCATCATACACTCCTGTAGGCAGCGGACCCTCATCTCAAGGAAACGTCACGCAACCGCAAAATGCCCGTCCAAGTCCACCTCGTCCGCCACGCCCAGGGATTCCACAACCTCTCGCTCGAGAACGAGGCCATTCGCGACCCCCTCCTCACGGACCTGGGCAAGCAGCAGTGTGCCGCCCTCCGCGCCGCCTTTCCCCACCACGCCCGCCTCACACACCTTGTCGCCAGCCCCCTCCGCCGCACCCTGCACACCTGCCTCCTGGGCTTCGCCTCCGACGCCGCCGCCCCCGTCGGCAAGTCCCTCCGGGTCCTCGCCCTGCCCGAGGTGCAAGAGGTCTCGGACGCGCCTTGCGACACGGGGTCCGCCGTCGCCGACATCGAGGCCGAGTTCGCCCACCGCGTCGACTTCGGCAGGGTCCCCGCGGACTGGACCGACAAATCGAGCCCGGAGTCCAGGTGGGAGCCCACGCTGGAGAAGCTGGAGAAGAGGTCGGCCGAGGCGAGGCGTGTGCTGAGGGAGATCGTCGGCGACGTGCGCGGCGACGATCACGTCGTGGTCGTCACGCACGGCGGTATCCTGCACTTCTTGACCAACGATTGGTACGGTATCGGGGCCAAAAAAGGTACGTTTGTGTCAAACCCTCATCCCCGGACCTCCAATGCCCACTTGTGGAGACGTCCCATGAAGTGTCTCGTGTAACGCGTGAATGAGTGAGTGAGTGAGGGAGTGGGAAACGGTTTCTGACCGGACACGCAGCAACTGGCTGGGAGAACACCGAGTTCAGGTCGTATGAATTCGCGGATCCCACCGGCCAGGACCCCAACGCGTTCCTGACGGAAACGCAGGAGAGCTGGGAGCGTCGCCAGGGCGACAACTCTCGTCCGACGCCGGAGCAGCAAGCCGAGTTGAGGCAGACATTCTACCGTGAAATGGAGCCTTACCTCAAGTACAGCCCTGAGAGAGGCTGGATGCAATGAACAAAGCGTCGGACAAGAACAAAACATGTGGGAGGATAGATTTGGTGGTCTCGACATTGGGGCATCTCTATTTGCATAGTACACAGGCTGGTGGTATAATCCCAAACACCATAGACCCATCTATAACCTTTTAACCGTTTTACTTTTAAAAGTCCTCCTCGCCGGACCCGGCAACAATGACGTTGTTGACCTTCAGCACCATTCTGCATAGTTGCGTCGCAAGCTGTAGCTGCTGCTTCTTGCTGATAAGGGGGTCGATGACGAACGCATCCTTCATGTCGTTGCTGCCGCGAGCCATGCAGTCCACGCCGAGCCTGCCCCGAACGTTGGAGCCTGCCTTGACTTGCTGGCTCTTCACCTCGGCCAGCGTCGCGATGGGGTTCAGACCGCTGTTCTCGGCCAGCGCCATCGGGACGGCGTCGAGAGCCTCGGCGAACGCGCGCATGGCGTACTGCTCAAGGCCAGGGGTCTTGACCGCAGCGTCCTCGACTGCCAGGGAGCAGGCAATCTCGGCGGCACCGCCACCGTAGACGACGCGGTTGTCCTTGACCAGGTTGCGTACGACGCAAAGGGCGTCGTGGAGAGAGCGCTTGGCCTCGTCGATGATCTGTCACGGAGTCAGCAATCGACACATCGCTTCGGAATCAAGTCTACCACTCACCATCTTGTTGCTGCCGCGGACAAAGACGGTCACCGCGCGGGTGTTGGCACACTCCTCGATAACCAGCATCTTTTCTCTTGTTGTGCCAAAGGTCATTTCTCTGACGACGCCTGCGGTACCGAGCTTCTCGGGCGTGAGGTCCTCGAAGCGAGGCACGATACGGCCGTTTGTCGCAATAGCCACCAACTCGATCTCGGGGCCACCAACCCACCGCACGGCAGGGAGACCGTTCTGGAGCAAAAGGTGGTTCGCCTCGTCGTCAAAACCCCACTGGCAAAGCGCAAGGTTGGCGCCCGAGTCCTTGATCTGCTGAATCATTTCGATAAACTTCTCGCGCTCGTAGCTCTGCAGCTTTTTGTACTCCTCAACGCTGGTAATGTCGAGCTTGTGCTTCGTCTTAGGCTTGGGGGGCTCGAAGGCGCAGGTCAGGATGGCAATTTTGGCATCCCTGACCTCTGAGGGCATCTGAGGATGCGAGAAGTCCTTGTCGATGATGACACCCTTGACGAGCATAGTATCCTCTAAAGCTCCTCCGACCTTGCCGTCGACCTTGATCAGTTCGAAGTCAACGTCTCTCCGCTCGAGGTCGGCCACCGAGAGGACGGCGTCCACTGCGATCTGGGAGAACTGGTCGTGCGCCTTGGAAACGATCTTGCTGCCCAAACTTGTCCGTGCTACCTTCAACAGGTTGACGGTGTCTTCTTTGCTGAACTCGATGACATCTGAAATATTGTCCAGTTCCAACACAGCGATGTCGCAGGCCTGGTCGTATCCGTCCGCGATGCGAATAGGGTGGATGCCCTTGTCGATCAGCTCCGCCGCTTGCTCCAGGAGGGCTCCGGCAAGAACAACAACACCGGTGGTGCCATCACCGATCTCGTCATCTTGCGACTTGGACAGCTCTACCAGCAACTTGGCGACATGGTTGGAGATCTCCATCTGTTGCAGAATCGTGGCGCCGTCGTTCGTCACTGTGATGTCTCCGTCGGGGGAGATGAGGATCTTGTCGAGGCCGCGGGGGCCGAGAGAGGTCTTGACAATGTTCGCGACCGTCCGGGCGGCGAGGATGTGGTTCTTGACAGCTTCATTGCCGTATTGTCTCTTCTTCTTTCCTTGACTTGGTGTGGGGTAAGCATATGACCCTGTAATCAGGCGCTGGGTGGTGGCAGCAGAACATACTCTCTAACAACGATGAAAGGGCGGCCCTGCTCATCCTTCATGACGGCCGCTGTGACATATCCCCGTTAGCATTTGCATTTGGGAGCTACTAGTAATCGTAGTGCTTACCATTGGCCATGTCGAGGTCTGGGCATGTTGTTAGCTGAGTGCAATAAAAATTTGGGAGGAGTGTCACGTACTCATAGCCATGTTGAAGGTATTCGCACGTCACTGGGGGCTTGAGAAGGTGGTGCGATTCAACTGGGAGCGACGTCGGGGAAATAAGAGGCGTCGTGCGTTGGTTGAGGGGGGTTTGAGCTCCAAGGACCGGGTCGTGGTGGACCAAAATTTCTGAATAATTGGTGGTGCCTGCCGTTCTGAGCGACCAGAAGCTTCGGTACCCGGGCTCCAGATAATCCGACGGCTCACCGCCTAGGCAGCCAGGAGAGCAAAGGAAAGGTATCGGAGACAGGTCTGGAAGTAGGAACAATTACCCCGCCATCAGACGTGTTTGCCCCTCCATGACCAAAGAGCCCCACGCATTCTACTCCATGACCAGTTCAAGTGCCGTCATTTTGCAAGTTTCCTTTGAAACTACCACAGGAGGAGAGCTTCGAGTCACAGCGTTCAGTGCATCACTCACCCAAAACACAAAAAAACGGTCAATAACGGAATGCAATAACACCTCGCACCTCTAGCTGATTATCTGCCGCTCATTTTGCGACATTATCTCAAGCTGCCGCTCCCTATCCGAACACACATTTCCCACAATACCCCAACCCCGTCTCGGTCAAGATGTCGCGCCACCAGGCAGTTCGCAATCTCGACTACGACGAGGCCCTCGACGAGTACGAAGGCGAAGATTTTGATGATGAGAACGAGGCCGATCAGCTCAGCCCCGAGGATCGCGATGCCATGAATGTTGGAACCGCAACAGTGCAAAGCGCGCTGGGTCCAGACGCCGACAAAGTGACGGCGCAGCAAATTCAGGATGCACTGTGGTACTACTACTATGACATCGATAAGACAGTGTCATATCTGCAGAAGAAATTCGTTGCTCCGCCCCAAGCCCCAAAGCAGGAGCCTAAAAAGGCCAAGGATGGTAAGTCGCATTTCTATACGCATGTCACTCATGTTTTCTGTCAGGCAGCGGCAGTAGCAGAAATTGAGCGTTTTGGCAGATGGTTTTGGTCTTGAGAGCATGGGTGGTGAGGTAACGGACTACGACGTGGCAACTGTTTCAGCATATCCCATACGACAGACGGTTCGTCTTTCTCCGTCTTCATTTTTCCATGGCATACCTTGGATGAATGTACCCAGCAACCGACAGGCTGTCTTCGTCCCGCCCCGGCCTCTGCCTGGCGGCCTCCTCGGCGGCGGCGAGGGTCCAAAGCTTTCCAAGTTGCAGGCATTGGCTGCAGCGCGAAAGAAGAAGACGGCAACGGAGGCGAAAAATCCAGACGACAAGGTCGACCGAGCGGAGAAGAGAATGTCAACTTTGGCTATCGATGAGTCGTCGAAGGGGGATCAGAGACCCGGCTCAAGCATCCTCGCCAAACGACAGAAGCTGGCAGCAGACTTGGCCTCGGGAGCTCAAGCTGCGACGCCTATTTCGCGGGCACAACAGGACGAATCTGATCCAGACCCATCTGATATGGATGTTGATGGTGCGCCGTATCCTGGAAATGTCGACGAAGCCGAGGTTGACTGTTTGGTGGTGCCTCCGACAAGACCATCTGCCTTTGCTCAGACACTCTTTGGGTCTGCTCAGAATTCTGCCGCCGCCTCTCAGACGTACACTCTGCCTTACATGGACTCTTCCACCTTTGTGCCTAGTGCTTTCTCCCAGCCGAGCCCCGATGACATCGTGCTCGCAGCTCAGGCGAAAGGTTCGCATTTTGCGAAGACCCAGTAAGATGCTGACTCTAATTATTCCCAGCGGGCACTAAGTTCGACGCTGCTGCCGCCAAGAGCGCCACCAAGAAAGTTGTCACCAAACCGACCGGCTCCCAGACGCCTACTGGTGAGATGAAGCAGCTTCAACTGGACGACTCGGCAGCTCCCAAGAACAAGAAGCTGAACGTTCTCAAGGAGTTTGAGAAGAGCGAGAACAAAAGGAGTGCCAGCTTTGTGGTTGTCGGTAAGTTCCCTGCGCACATACTCATCATACTTCTGGCCAGCGTACTGATAGACGTTCTGAAGGTCATGTCGATGCTGGAAAGAGTACGCTGATGGGAAGGCTACTGCTGGAATTGAAGTACATTGAACAACACCTCATCGATCGGTATCGAAGACAGGGTGAGAAGATGGGAAAGTCTTCGTTTGCCCTTGCATGGGTGATGGATCAACGAGAAGAAGAGCGCGAGCGAGGTGTCACCATTGACATCGCCACCAACCAGTTTGAAACCGAGAAGACACGTTTCACGATTCTCGATGCCCCAGGCCACAGAGACTTCGTACCCAATATGATCGCCGGAGCCAGTCAAGCAGACTTTGCGATTCTCGTTATCGACGCCAACACGGGAGCTTTCGAGAAGGGTCTTAAGGGCCAGACCAGAGAGCATGCTCTCCTGCTGAGAAGTCTAGGAGTGCAAAGAGTCATTGTTGCTGTCAACAAGCTGGACATGGTGGGGTGGTCAAAGGATCGATTCGACGAGATCTCAGAACAAGTTACTGGGTTCATGAAGGGCAATGGGTTCCAGCTCAAGAACGTCACTTTTGTGCCCATATCCGGGCTTACTGGTGCCAACCTGGCGCAGCGGCCGGACGACGAGGCTCTTTCTTGGTACGATGGCCCAACTCTGATCGAGGCGCTGGAAGATTCGGATCCGATGGCGAGAGCACTCGAGAAGCCATTCCGGATGTCGATTTCGGAAATCTACCGAACGCAACAGAGTCAGCTCACCGTGGGCGGACGGATAGAATCCGGTACGGTGCAAAACGGAGAGGCGTTAATCATTCAGCCAAGCGGAGAGCCGGCGTCAATACGATCGATCGAAGTGGATGGTGAGGTGCAAGACTGGGCAGTCGCAGGACAAAATGTCAACATTGGCCTGTACGGCATCGACCCGATCCACGTGAGGGTTGGCGACATCATTAGCACCAAGGCAGCGCCCATCGAGACGAGCGATACATTGACGATGAAGGTACTGGCCTTCGACCACTTGATGCCGATGCCAGTGGACGTTCATCGCGGTCGCCTGCACGCCGCGGGCAGAGTGGAGGCCATCCCAGCCGTGTTGGACAAGTTGACAGGAATCACGGTGAAGAAGAACCCCAAGATCGTACAGCCGGGCAAGGTCGCGCGGGTTGTCGTTAAGCTGGAGTCCAAGGTGCCGTTGGAGGCGGGGCAGCGAGTGGTGCTAAGAAGCGGCGGAGAGACAATTGCTGCAGGGCTACTGGAGTAAACGGTGCAGAAGACAAGAAAAGAAAGCAGCGTGGCGTCGTTGGTATATAGAGACAGCTGAAGGATTGGGGTCACACGTTGATAAGTACTAGGAGAATACTTTCCATACATAAACGGCGTACGCGACGCGGTATAGGGAGAGTGTCAGCATTGAGGCTCGAATAGAGCTCGAATAGAGTTGAGTTGCTGAAATAGAGTTGGGTGCGACTGATGTTGTGCAGCGTGCTGTAGTCAACGGGGGGGGGAAGTATGCTCTTATTCAGAGAGAAAGATGCCAGTCAAACAAAGCTTACAGAATCCGCGGGCGCCTAGTACCTACCAGGCTATCTACAGGTATACATGCTTATGTGTGACGACACGAGCTTATGGTCGATGTTCTAAGCAATGATTCCATGAACTGACTGTTGGTCGCCGATACGTGTTCGGCTTCTGCCCACTTATTGGTGGCGGTTGATGGATGTTGACAGATGTGTCGTTGGCGATGTCTATTGCAAGGTACCTAGGTACCTAGGTACCTAGGCAGGGGAGAGCAGGGGGGCCAGGCGCTGAAATTCACCCCTGCCGAGGGGCCCCTCTGCTGCCCCCCCTCATCTCAGGGCGAAGACGGGATGGCACTGCTCACAGCACCTAGTGAGGCAAGGTGTCCCATTCTCGGGCCGCCCGGCGTATCCCATTCTCTCTGCACCTTGCCCCTGCTTCTGCTGGCCTTGCCTTGCCTTCTACTTCTTTTTCCGGAACGCTGCCCGCCTGCCCCCACAGCAAGTGTGTACATCGTACTATTATGCAATTAGTGGCGGGAATATTCTGGAAAGGTGAGGCATGAATTGCCCCGAAATGGTGGCTGCTGCAGCAAGAGGCGTGGAGGCAATCAAGAGTTGACTTGGGTGGCTTGAGGCCACTCTGTTCCCTTCTCCACCAGAAGCTGAATGCTTGCTGGAAAGGGTCAAATTGACGATGCAGCTGGAAACTGGCCAGATGCAATCATAAATAAACAGATATTGGCTAAGCTCTACAGACATAACATTGTGTCTGTTTCTGTTTGCAAGCAAGGCAACGTAGGATCATGGGTCACTGCCAAACGAGGGTCCAAGCCAGGCTGAGACTCAGTATGTCCACAGAAGCCGGCCGAGACTTTGGAAGACAAGAGGCAAACCTAGGGGGGGGAAAGGGAATGATTATCAAAAAAGGCCACGTTCAAAGGTGGCAGGCTGCAACTGACTGCGATCGAAATCTCCAGAATCGCAGCCTTGGTGGGGTGGAATCGTCGTGCATGACCGAGCATAGATGCAATAACGGCAGCAGCAGCGGTGAGGCACACATACACCTTAACTCCTGTGGCTATGGGGCAAGGGGGGAGGCATGCTCACACGGTACACAGTCACTGTGCTGATGCAACGGAGACTGGTCCCCCGAGCAGTCAGCCCTCTGCCATCCCATCCAGATCCCTCCATTTGCCAAAAGAAGCTGCATTATCTGTACTCACAGTGCCTAGGTACCTTGGATAGGGGACACACTGCAGTCTCAAAGGTACCACACAGTAGGGATTCGCTAGGGACAATTTGAACTGAAAGGGGGTGACCCCTGTCACGTGTGGCGCCTCTCAAGGTGAAATCTGGCCTTTTGTGCAATCTGGACACCTCAATCTTTTTTCTGGAGAAGCCATTCATAAAGCCTCCAGCTCTTCCCCTCCTACTTCCTCACCCTCAACCTTTCCCAATCCAACATCTGCCAAACCACCTCAATTCAAATTGGGTGTGCAACAAGTAGAAGGGAATCACACAAACCTTCTTCCAAACGTCTTTCGTTGACGTTTGTTCTCTCTCTTTTTTTTATTTGTCCCAAGAGCTCAAAAAGATACCACACGCGCGCAGTCCACATTCACAAGGTAGCTTTACAGCACCGAACATTTACAATGTCGAGATCCAGGAACTCGATGGCCTTGGGCTTCGGCCTCTTGGCCTGGATGGTCCTCCTTTTCTCTCCCCTGGCTTTCGTCCAACCTGCCCAGGCTGAGGACGCTGACAACTACGGCACTGTCATTGGTATTGTAAGTCGGCATCTCCTTGTCTCCTTCTGACTTCCGTGGTGGACGGGCGGGCAGGCAGGCGCGCCATTATGGCGCTTCCATAGCCGCCACATCAAAAGCAAAAGACACGGTATACTAACAGCACATTCAGGATCTTGGAACTACCTACTCTTGCGTCGGTGTGATGCGAAATGGCAATGTTGAGATTCTCGTCAACGACCAGGGTAAGTCTCAGTCAATCCCAGGCGCAATCTGGCTTCCTTCGCCGCCTTCCTTAAAGCAGCTGGACTGACTTGCTCAATTACAGGTAACCGAATTACGCCGTCGTACGTCGCTTTCACTGAGGAAGAGAGACTCGTCGGTGACGCCGCCAAGAACCAGGCCGCGGCCAACCCCACCAACACCATCTTCGATATCAAGTAAGCTCCAGCCCCGAACCGCGAACGCTCCAAAAATGAAACACGAAAAAGAACCCACCCGACTAACCACATTACAGGCGCCTGATCGGCCAGAAGTTCACTGAGAAGGCCGTCCAGTCCGACATCAAGCACTTCCCCTACAAGGTCCTTGAGAAGGATGGCAAGCCCATCGTCGAGGTAGAGGTTGCCGGCTCCGCCAAGCGCTTCACCCCCGAGGAGGTTTCCGCCATGATTCTCGGAAAGATGAAGGAGGTCGCCGAGTCATTCCTTGGCAAGAAGGTCACTCACGCCGTCGTTACCGTCCCCGCCTACTTCAACGACAACCAGCGTCAGGCCACCAAGGATGCCGGTATCATTGCCGGCCTCAATGTCCTCCGTATCGTCAACGAGCCCACCGCCGCCGCCATCGCCTATGGCCTCGACAAGACCGAGGGCGAGCGCCAGATCATCGTCTACGACCTTGGTGGTGGTACCTTCGATGTTTCCCTGCTCTCCATTGACGAGGGTGTCTTCGAGGTTTTGGCTACTGCCGGTGACACCCATTTGGGTGGTGAGGACTTCGACCAGCGTATCATCAACTACTTCGCCAAGTCTTACAACAAGAAGAACAACGTCGACATCACCAAGGACCTCAAGGCCATGGGCAAGCTCAAGCGCGAGGCCGAGAAGGCCAAGCGTACGCTCTCTTCCCAGATGTCTGCTCGTATTGAGATCGAGGCCTTCTTCGAGGGCAAGGACTTCTCTGAGACTCTTACCCGCGCCAAGTTCGAGGAGCTCAACAACGATCTCTTCAAGAAGACCCTGAAGCCCGTTGAGCAGGTGCTCAAGGATGCCAAGGTCAAGAAGGAGGATGTTGACGACATCGTCCTCGTCGGTGGCTCCACCCGTATCCCCAAGGTTGTTAACCTCATTGAGGAGTATTTCAACGGAAAGAAGGCTTCCAAGGGTATCAACCCCGATGAGGCCGTCGCCTTTGGTGCCGCCGTTCAGGCCGGTGTTCTTTCTGGCGAGGAGGGCACTGCAGACATCGTCCTCATGGACGTCAACCCCTTGACTTTGGGTATCGAGACCACCGGAGGTGTCATGACCAAGCTGATCCAGCGCAACACCCCCATTCCTACCCGCAAGAGCCAGATCTTCTCTACCGCCGCCGACAACCAGCCCGTCGTTCTCATCCAGGTCTTCGAGGGCGAGCGTTCTCTTACCAAGGACAACAACCTCCTCGGCAAGTTCGAGCTCACTGGCATCCCCCCTGCGCCCCGTGGCGTCCCCCAGATCGAGGTTTCCTTCGAGCTGGACGCCAACGGTATCCTCAAGGTCTCTGCTCACGACAAGGGCACTGGCAAGCAGGAGTCCATCACCATCACCAACGACAAGGGCCGTCTCACCCAGGATGAGATCGACCGCATGGTCGCCGAGGCTGAGAAGTATGCCGAGGAGGACAAGGCCACCCGCGAGCGCATTGAGGCTCGCAACGGTCTCGAGAACTACGCCTTCTCCCTCAAGAACCAGGCCAACGACGATGAGGGTCTCGGTGGCAAGATTGACGACGAGGACAAGGAGACTGTAAGTTTGCTCCCTCCCTTCACCATGCTGATACAAATGATTAACCTGTCACCCAGATCCTCGAGGCTGTCAAGGAGACCACCGACTGGCTCGAGGAGAACGGCGCCACTGCCAGCACCGAGGACTTCGAGGAGCAGAAGGAGAAGCTGTCCAACGTCGCCTACCCCATCACCTCCAAGATGTACCAGGGCGCCGGTGACGCTGGTGACGCTGATGGCGAGGACGAGCCCCCCAGCCACGACGAGCTCTAAATTCATAGATTTGTTGTTGTTGCTTCATTCTGGTTTAAAAAGAGACAGTACCCGAAGATTCCATCATGAAATTTTCGTCTCTGGTGTTGGCGGGTTAATCGGCGTCGGCATCATGGAGCATGTCTCCGCCACTGTGTACACTAAACGCATAAATGAGACCTTTTGAACACTCTTGATGGTGGGCTCGATGTGATGTGATGTGATGTCTTGTTGCTTGTGTAGATTGCTTGATGATGTGTTTGTTTGGCTGCTGAGTTCTGCCCTAACAGACTACCTAGGGGAATGTCATATGAAAAGGACCAAGAAGTGTCGTGTCTATCCGTGCCTTGGCCTGTGACCAATGGAAAACAAGCTGTAGGTAACGCTGGTTGGTGTTGAAGGCTGCTAAGGTATCCGAGTGAAGAAAAGGAGAGGCAACAGCTCGGTTCCGCTCGCCTTTAATTGGAGGAACTCGTTCAGAATACTGCAGTCATCGGCCAGGTTACTTGACCTTGACTACTCTTCTCTAGGTACTAGAGGAAACAGATACAATCTTACTTATGGTGGCAACGTCACACGAGAAGGACGCAGACCAATTCAACAGAATTATCTTATCTACCAAAAGAACTACGTCCGGGTAGGGCACTATAGGGTAGTTCACCGATTCCTCTCCCCCGAGGTCGGTCAGCTGCTTGTATTGTACCTTTCCGCCGTGCTACCCTTCTGGCAATTCGTGACGTCGGATGTGCTGGAGCAAAAGCTGGGTAAGGAGGGCTCTATCAGCAGCAGCACACAGGCCAACATCCACGACAAGAGCAAGGTACCCGAGAAGCGCTGCCAGGTGTATTTCCTACGGGAAGCCCTGGCTCGCTATGTGCAGGACACAGGCCACGCCCACTCCTACGTCACCGCACCGCTGATATGGATGTGGAAGACCAGGAACTATGGCATGAAGATCCGATGGGAGACTGGGTCTGGCGGTTGCATCACGTGGGAGGGTGAGCGCCTGTACGTCAATGAGATCGACTTTACCATGGACGGCTTCTGGGCTATGATCCACATAAGGCTGGCAGACGCGCAGGCGGCTCTCCAACCGCTCCTAGGGTTGGGGCCTGAGGACGACCTCCCCTAGGTGCCTTGGAGCGAGATACAGGATGACTAGGCTAACGAGACAGTAAGCTACAGCTTTCTAGAAGACATCTGCAACAAGGAGTGGATGGACAAGTTTAGAGGGCTTCTCTTGCAGCACATCATCGAACCTAGAACAGAGAAGTTACAGGTCCAGTAGGGTACCCTTGGACAGAACGGCTAATAAGTCGTGTGGGATCCCCAGTAGGTGAGAGACCTCTAAGGGGGATTAGGAATAAGAGGATCTTGCAGAAGGAGTTGACCCTACGCTCTAGGTCTCTCACCTACTGGGGATCCCACACGACTTATTAGCCGTTCTGTCCAAGGGTACC
>PJEX01000320.1:0-56056 GCA_005350895.1 Colletotrichum tanaceti | reverse complement strand
CCCCCCCCCCCCCCCCTCCTTCTTTCTCTCTCTCTCTCTCTTTTTCTCTTTGTCTCTTTGTCTATCCCGTCTGTGGGCTGGGGCTGTCAGTTGGGAATGGCAGGGGCAAAAAGATTTGAGAAAAATTAGGGTGGTGGAAAGATGGGGTGGGAGATGGATCGATACGGGCGTGCCGATGCGAATAGAAGTCTTTTCCACGCTCCTCGCTGCTCGCTGCTGCCAGCCAACCATCTTGCGTGAGAATGTCGTGAATCCATCCATTGGCTTTTCGTCCCAACGAGAAATGGATAGGGACGTTCTCGACAGGCGGTGAGAGGGAGGAAAGGCCGCAGGTGGGAAACTCTATCCGGGCATCTTGTCTTGGAACTTGCCATCGTGATTGGACGCGCGTGCCGTGAGGAGATGAAGGTGGGCATGGTCTGAGACCGCTCGCTGACGGATTACATTACGCAGTTGCGAGACTTACTGCCGACTCGAGTCGGCATGGGAGCGGATGCAACGCGGCACTTGGTGGCATCTCTGGGTTTTCCGCGGGCACGACTTGCGTCGCTGTCCATGGTATCGTCGGCCCGTTGCGTTGCGCTGCTCGTCTCGAGGCAGGTGTCGTCGCATTCGACAAATCCAGGCCACAGGGACGAACCTTGGCCCGGCATGCCAAAGGCTCCCATGTGAGTAGCTAACCTGGATCGGGGCAAGCTTGCAAGCTGCGAGCGCTAGCAGGCACTGCGGGTTTGCTGGTCGGCGGGAGAGCATCAGTTAGTATTGCCGTGAGCCGCCCGGGGGGGTTCCCCAGGCCAAGGTCGACGCGAGCTGATGCTGTGCTGAAGAACGACTAACGGAATCAGGGAGGGCATCTCTACGTCTGTGGCGCGCTGTGGGGGGGGGGGAGAAGAAAAAAACCTTGTCGGGGTGTTATGTCGATACTGAGACGAGGAACACAGCAGCGACCGAGAAAGAAAGCCTGGACAGGAGAGTATGTCTGTAGTGCTTGCGTCATCTACTCGTTCTCCGAGGGGAGATAAGAGTCGGGAAACAGCAGCGCACTGTGCAGGTAGTATGCTTCGACATCGTATGTCTCGTTCGGTCGAGTAGAGTTTTCTCGACCTGCATACAGGTACGCGTCGTGGAAGCTTTCTCCCTCCCCTCCCCCCCCGAATGATGGAATACAGGGCCGAAGTCCCGGGACCTGGATTGCGTCGGCCTAGGTAACCTTTTGGTGTCGTGTACATCGCATGGTTAGCTTTCTGCCACGATACGGTGTTTACAGTTTTCGAACCCTCCCCCTCAAAGGAGGCATGAAAAAGCAAGGGACAGGGGGGCTTAGCCGGCCGCGTCCCCCGTTTCTACCGCGGCGCTGTCCCGAGTGTGAGGATAGACTAGGTACGGCGGCGCCGTGCGTGCCACCGCACCGTGCCACCGCTCCTGCTCCTGCATGTTCTCTTTGTGTCGGACTTGTGCGTACGAGAAAAGGGGTTTCCAAGAAGAAACAGCTTCAAATCTAGATTCGTGCAAGCACCCAGAGAGGCTTCGACAGAGAGAGAGAGAGAGAGAGAGCCCGGGCAGGTAGGTGCTTGGGGGAATAGCGAGACACAAGAACGTGGTGTGTTCTCCCGTCGGTGCGGATGATGTTCACAGGGATCTATCTGCGCAGAGCCCCCTGGGCCCTGGCTGGGGCAAGGCCCGCCCCAGGGGGGGGATATGCAACCCAAACCCCTTAGATTCTTGACGACGTCTTATGCTAGTAATCAACCTAACCATAGCGATCAAAGAGGCAGACGTTACGATTAAGCCTTCTTGTGTTACCGGAAAGCTTGCATTGCCTGTCTTCGAGAGCGAGATACTGAAGACCCCCCCCCTAAAAAAGAAAAAACACTCACATTCTTGGTGAGACGGCCAAATGCTTCTCTGCGTCACGTACCAGACAGACACTGTGAATGCCTGGGCTTGCAATCGGTCGTCAGAGCGCCATCTGGACCACACATACCGGTAACCGGATAGTCTTTCGAGACGACCGTTGATGATGGGGAGGGAACGCAAGCTTGGGATGGTCTAGCTTCCCTCGGTGTATTCCCCCAGGCATGTTCGGATTGGCCTGTGTTTGGTCACTTAACCACGGGGCAAAAGCCTTGGGTGACACCGATTTCTGCCGAAGTAGGTAGATGACAGGAATTCGCCCAAATGTGACGAACTCATCGTCGACAGGAACCTCGCCAGTGCAAGACAATCAACCCTCATTTCCCTCTGTCGCGAGCGGTTCCCCTAGGCGGCAGAATGGGGTTTCGGGAGCGAACATGACTAGGACGAGAACATGGGCTACAGGCCATGGAAATCCATCACTGGATGTCTGCTAGTGGACCTCCAACCAGTGTCCGTGGTACGTTCGGGCAATATCTGAACGATGGGCCTCTACTGTACTCTTGGGGCTCGCTGTCGACTTGGAATGCGTCCTTCTTTGTCGCCCTATCAAGCAGCCGTGTCGTTTTCAACGAGAGCTTTTGCAAGACGAAAGAGTAGCGTCAGGGCAAGAGTGATAGGGATGCGAACATACACAATTGCCAGCTCATTTCTGTGTATTGCCTTCAAAATCCACCTGGCCTCTTGGCCGCTTGGCACTCCGACCACCATTTCTCCCCGGGTTTTTGCGTTTCGTCCGGATGTGGCATTTGAGAGCCGCTTGCCGAGGGGCGGAAGGCTCTCCGCGTGGACCAAGTTCCCAGGAGGGTCGACGGAACGGCGTCAAGGACATTCGGCAAGTTTTACTTTGGCAAGAGGGACGGCTGCCACGAGGCTGTTCACCGCACGGACAATGTTTGCCGATTAATAGATGGACTCTGTGTTAGTACAGGAGGGATGACTAGCGTTGAAAACATCTACCTACGCGGTCCTCTAAAAACAGGCATGACATCCATACTTGGGGACAACTCTCGTCAGTGCTTGAATGTCAACCATGAGTTTGGCCACTCGGAGGCTAAGGCAACGTGTATGGAATCAACCATGCGAGGGGCTCGGTCGCCAAAACGTGCAGACATAGACATCCACCGACCATACATAGCCCAAGACTCGGATGCTGCCTCGCAGCACATAAGATGGAAAAGGGGAAGGGACCAAGGATGGTGGATGGGCACCCACGCATGGGTATCATCCGATGGCGTTATTAAGTTCGAACCAAGAGGCCCCAGTTCCTCGCAACCGCACGTGCGGTTTGTAGTATTACATCGTATGTATACAAGTTATATGTATAGAAACCTATGGATCGTTCGAGCCTCTCAATTGCAGGCATCATCGGTGCAAGAGGTGGTGTGGCTCGCAGGGCAGTCGTAGAATGCCGCGATATTTGTGAAAGTAACCACCATGCGACGGGCAGAACCTTGCCAGGCTTAAGCCTATGTTAAAAACATTTAGAAAACTATCGATGTCAAGGACTGGAACGAGAAAACAAAGCCTCCTCCTGATGATGATCTCGGTGTGTTTAGTACAGGGCAGCATGAACAGTTGTATCATGACTCTGGTTAGAGCCACGACATTGGTGAGTCGGAGAGACCGAATGTTCGACCAAAGAGGTTTGTGCTTCGCGGGATGATAAGCCCGCGGAGCCGGACTTGGTGTGATCTAGTGCCCAGATACCATGACAGCACGATGTCACGATGGCACGATGGGAGTCGGTGCGATTGAACAGGGAGATCAAGGTCAAGCTGCCTAATGCATGTACCTAGATGACAACTTGCCCGCATGAAGGACTCATCATGTGCCGAGCTCCACGGTTAGAATTGCCGGCTCTAATTGGGCGAAACGTGGTGACGACAGACACAACGCGTCGTCAGAACCTGAGTCGTGGTTGGATTGTCGGCGGCCCCTCCGAACCAAAGTCATATCCCGACGACTAGTTCAGCCCCATTTGGGAATCTGAGGGGGGCGGTCGGCCGATTGAAAACTGAATAGGTACTTGGCAGCCAACACCTACTCGGTTGACTCCAGTTGAAGAATTGCTTCTCGAAACTCTCAGCGGAGCTTCGGCTTTCTTCAGTGATCATCGTCACCCACAGTTGACAAGCAAATACCAGGCCGATCGGCAGGCCAAACATCCCTGGACGTGCGTGAGGCAACCACTCCTCCAAAGCCACGGAGGGACAGGCACGAGTCAGGCATGCTACCTCGTAGTTGCCGATGATGGCGAGAGCCCGTCAGCACTATGAGGCTGCGGTGGCTTGCGAAGAAACGATGGTGTGGCAGCCGGATGGTAGCATTTGCGTCGAGTCGCGAGTTGGACCTCCGTTGTAGGCAGTTGACGCAAGCCTGTCAACAGGGACCTTCGACACTGTTTTACGAACGAACGAACGAACAAGGCCCTAGAACGCTTCTGGGCACGCCTCTCATCGCTGGGCATCATTGGGCCAGTCAGTTTCTGGCATGTTCCTCGGTATCGGGGCGATGGTTCTTGCTATGATCGACGCACGCGTCGCTTAGTAGCTAAAGCGCTGTAGTGACTGGTGGCATTGACATTGTTTGTGATTCGGACGTTTGGGCACTTCCGCGAAGAGAACGGCAGGCGGCTACAAGGGAAGACGTATGTGGAGGTGCGGCGCTCAAGTGCCCGCCCGGATAGCGGGAAGCAATCGCCCCTTCGTCGGCATTGCGCGATGGTACACTACCACACAGCTGGCACTGCCTTCAGCGTAGGTTGAATCGACTCAAACTGGTTAGCCGAGTGAGTGTAGTGCCACCATACCTGAAAGACTATCGATGGGTTTCGGGGTGGGCATCAGACTAAGATACCTACGTTGCCAAGGCGGTCCCTCTTAAGGTCGTGGGCACCAGACAGACCCCTATGGATGAAAGCCCTGCCTGCATTCCGTGTTTGCAGACCGTCAGTCAGGCTCTGCGTCTGATGGGCAAGCTGAAGCATTAGATGAGGACGATCATCATGTTCGTTAAGCCACTGCCAGGAGAACTGGTAGCCCGTGGTAGCTGGGCAGCTGGGAGGAGATGGGCAGCTGGGAGGAGATGGGCATTCGACTTTCCCACCCCTTGCCCACCACTCGATCGTGTCATTGAGTTGGGGGACAGTCGCCTTATTCTTTTGCCTCGTCGTCGTTGTGCAATTTTTTTTTTATACCTGAACACTCCGTCCCTGGCCATCTTTCTCGCAATCTGGCCCGTCCGACCGATGGTGACCGTTCCTGTTCACACACGAATTTCTGATAGGCACGGAGAAAATAGCGGAGCGTTCATGATAGGTGCGTGGCCCCTTCTGTTGCAGCCCGGAGCATAGGATTGCCGTCATAGGGCAGGCTCTTCCCGGACGGCTCCAGCGGGGGCTCTCATCTTCCCATCTTGCTGACCGCTAGCCTCCTTTCCCCTCGCCTCCAGCCTCCAGGGACATCCGACAGACAGGCAGCGAGAAGAGAAGGGGAGAGGGAGAGTCAGAGGGGCAGAGCGCGAACGCCTGCATGCTGCGTACGCGTTTCTGCTTGGCCATGGCCCGGGTACCGCTTTCCGCGGTCGTCACTTGCCGCTGTGGATATGTACTGCTCGTCCACGGCCCAACTGGCGACGAGTGAAATAAGCCGCCTTTTCCAGCACCCGCACTGCCCCTGCGCCCTTTACATACTACTACTACGTAGTAAGGCCATGCAGCCCGCGCCGAGTTCGATCACAGTGTGAGTGCCGACAACTCTGACTCTGTTTCTGTGTGTTCCAGCGATCCCCGGTTTGTTCAGGGGGAGGGAAGGGGGGCCGAAACGCCCCTGTGGTTGGGGGGCTTAAGTTAGCCGCACTATGGTTGACACCTTCTTGGCCTTCTAATGACACAGCGCCTGTGTACAGGTACAGGTACTGTAGGCCTTGGGAACTTCCGGGGTATGCTTGTTCTTCGTCGACCACGACCACGGCTGGACACCTCAACCCTCATCCCTCATCCCTCAGTGCTGCCGTATAGAGTACCCGTACTCCGTACTGTGTATGCTATTGGCGCACAATGTCGCTGATGGCCTGGCCTCTCGGGATTCCTGGAGACATGTGAGACGTATCGGCTAGATCACTCGTCAACGGGAAATCATTGCTCACGGCCCAATAGCTCGATGAAGACGTCTCCCCGAACTGGTTCCTGGATCTTGGCAATGATTCCATTCACCTTGGGGGTGCCTGAGGCGTCATTTTCTGCCTCGGCTGCACGAGCCTCTAGGCGTTGGGAATAGTCAGGAACAAATGTCAGAGACAAAGCCTCGATTTCTGCTCCTGGGCCTTCCCGAGGGAAAAGATGTTCATTATGCGTGACGCGTTTGCACGAAGTAGGTTCTATCGAGAGCGAGCAGCAGCATGGTAATTAGTCAGTGAAACCAAGGCAGCTTTCGAAGTGCTATGAAAAATCTTGGTAAAGCGGTGGCGACGGCAGGTGCTGAGAGTTTCTGCGGGTGTTCGTCCACTGCATGCTGCGTGTCGAGTAAGCCGTATCCGATCGGGCTGCATGTATGTATTGCCTGTGTTTCTGTTCTTGAGCCCAAAACGATCGGGCTAGAACCGGTATAGAGGCGGTGTGGGCACTCCACCTGCCCTGTGTAGACGATCCTGCATGCTGCGAGATTGCTTCCAGCCTCATGAAAAACTCAAAATCCCACCTCCGGTTTGGGCATCAAATGACAGAACCGGCGCATGCCCGCCCTCATCCCTTTGAACTGCAAAGAACAGCCGAAAGTGACCCCGGTTCTCCTTTCGGTGGCTCCTGCTGAGGGACAGAAATCCTCGTCGCCGAGGTGCCCTTCCGATATTGACGGGGAAGTACTCCGTATTTCGGTGAGGGATTGGGTAAGGGTCTGAAGAGCGCAAGTGAAGTACGAGAGGGGGGTATATCGTTAGAGGCAAGGTGGAGGAACTCCGCCAAGCAAAGGCAACAAATTGACCGCAGCGACGGATGCATGTCATTGACACGAGCCCAACGCGGCCGACACACGGCGAGCTGCTGGTTCACGAGCAAATGCCTGTCCGGATGTCATGTCATGGTGTGCCATGGTGTACGGCGGCTGTAGTGTGTGGTTCACGGTAGCTCATACGATGGTTGCACGAGGTCAAGCCACTGCCCTAAGGCGTGGGTTGGGCCGAAGACCGTCGTTGGACGACATGATCTGCAAATCAGTGGATACTCCACGTGAAGCAGCATCGGCCGGACTGCAGATGTCGGGCGCACACAGCTTTTAGCCTGCACGTGGAATGCTTCGCTGAGGTAGTAGTATCTAAGCTCGAAAAGGGACGTGCGAGCATTACCCTGGGCGGCAGAGGAGGGGTAACTCCCTCGGCACGAACACCGACCTGATCCAATCCTCCTCGGTGGTTGGTTCCCTGGGGCATCGCGAGAACAAAATTGTTTGATGGGAAGAGGACATTTACGAAGCAAATGAATGCACGACGAGACGCAGGGATGGCCGCTTGGCGGGTGTATGACCAGGCCAAGTTGACCTCTTGATGGGCGTATTATAATCGCGGCAAGGAGACGGCCAGCAAGAGGACGAGTCCTAAGGAGGGAGGGAGTCGGATTTCCTAGATAAATGGTTGGCCTTGCTGAGTTGCTGCAGGCTTCAGGCAATGGGAATCGCCGCATGGATACCTGTAATGCGGTCAGAAACTTTGGGTCTGATGACCATGTCCAGCTTGTCGTCCCGAGGTATCCGCGCAATCCCAACCCGTCCTTTTCGTGTTCCTCAGGGATCCGCGGCCCAATGAGGTACTATCCTGTTAAAATGTCCAGGTCTGCAAGTCGCTTCATCGCGTATCCTTGGAGAGGAAACCAGAACTCTGAGATCCATTATTGGGGTCTTCACCCAATGACGGTAAGGAAAAGCCGGATTCGGGGCGACAATGAATCGATGGAGGGGTGGGTGGTCGATGTAGGAAAATCAAAATTCGGTGTGGGATGCGAAGGGAATGGATGGAATCACCGCCGCCTGCAGCGCTTGTGGGGCATGCTGATTGGTCGACAGCATGTATTGACGACCCCCCCCCCCCTCTGAATGATCATTACTACGTACATGGAACTCTGTGTGGAGGCGAACCAGACAGCTACAGAGTAATGACGAAGAGGATTGTGAGCAGCAATGACACACTGGCCGAAGGCGTACAGGATTGGTAAGCAGCCTACTGGTGGTTATTGCGGCGGTTGTGGTTCCCTGCCAGAGTTCGCTGCGTGCACACCGATTCTTCAGATGTCTCTGAGCTCTTGGCTCAAGTGGTTGCGGGCTCTCTTCCTTTGGATTATATGATGGTAAGTTGGGCGGTCGTTGGAACAAAGATGCACGATGCCGCCGCTAACACATCGTTAGTCGTCTCAAGGATGGATCAAGGCCGAGAGTAGCTCATGCTCTGTGGGACGTGTGTGTGTATGTGCGAGTGTGCGAGTGTGTGTGTGTGTATCGTAGTAAGGTTGGTGGTACGAGGTCAAGGCCGTAGAGGATACGGATGTTGGTTTGGTTTGGCTCCGTTCCTTCGCGCAGGCGACCAACTAACTACCTTGGAAGCCCGACAGACACTGTGCCCCTCCGGGGCATTAACGCTTGCTAGTCGATTCCCAGCGGTTTGGGTCGCTTGAGATCTGTCGACGCCCTAACCTTCGCGAAAGATCACTCTAGCAGCGGGTTGCGTTTCTTGGTGAACCCCCTAACCAGGATGTCGGGACTTGCCTAGTTCTTTCGAGAATAGCCGTAGATTGGGGGACCTGAGCAACCTTGGAAGACGCGGCAGCCCCAAAGCACATTGGAGGCGGTTCCTGGCGCGCGGGTTGGGCCCGGCACCTGTGAACTTTGAAGGAACGACAACGACGACGACGACAACGATGATGACGCTGGCACGCCGAGGCTATCTAGACATGCCAGAGCAGGCGTAGGTTGCAGTATGCCGCGTGTGGGCAATGGGACGTAGTAAGACGCCACTTGGGGAGGTGGCGAACGCGACAACGGCGGCATTTGCCGCTGTGAAGTCTTGTAACGCATTGAATTATGTGCAGGGGAAGACTGGAACCCGTATCGGACACCGACCGATTCGGCCGTGAAGTGAGCGGTGAGATTGAGAGGACATGCCGAGGGGCAGGGGGGCGGGGTTCGAAGGCCGACACATAGACAACGGCTTAGAGGAGGCGACAAGACGCCGCCGGCAGGGTGATGGTGGGCGGCGGGTAAGTGTGTCGATTTGCAAGCAGGACGAGAGAGAAAGAGAGAGAGAGAATGTGACCCAACGGAAGCTCCCCGAGGGGTCGAGTTTGGAGACCAAGGATATCCATAGGAGAGGGAAAAGGCTCCCCAATGCCCGTGACACCATATGCTCCGTGCTCCGCGTTTCCGTGGGCGGTTGCCTCCTTGAACCTTCCTTTCCTTTGCCATCTTTGGAGGGAGGGCCCGCTCGCTTGGGTGTGAGGAAGTGACCGGGGCCGGTAGCAACCGTGGCACGCGTGGCAATGTAGGTAGGGTGGTTTATTACTTAAAGAAGTACGGATACGGAGTCTTCGTCCTCCATATTGTGTACGGGGCACGAATACTGGCGGGAGCAATGTACGGCTACTTAGCCTGCTCCCAGATTTGTTACCAGGAAACGAGGAGGCAAGGTAGGAGGTACCCAGGGGCAGTCGTTGGAGAGAGTTAGTGAGCCAATCATATACGAATAAACATCGGATGGAGTACTCCCTCGGTGTTGGAGGGCCCTACCTCACCGAGGAAGCGCAGCCAACTCGCCCAGTCGCAGTTGCCCGTCCGAGCGGCGCCTTCCGGCCGAGGCCGTGTCACCCCACAGTCTCTTTGTCTGCCGTTAACCTCTGCTTGCATACCTGCGTGCCGTCAACGTCACGGCGTCACCGTCTCCGTCACTGTCGCCGTCACCGCCGTCACTGGACAGGCGTGGTGGCTTCGACCCATGGTCTCCCCTCTGATCGACTTCGCCCTGCTGACAGTCTCGGCATGTGGCATCAATCGACTTTGACGAATCAACGTGGTTTCCATTTTCTCTCGAGTCCTCGGCTGGCATGTACTGCGGCGGCATCAACTTTCAATTTCCTGTGTCGGGCAAATTACTGTAGCCTGCAAGCCATTGTCGCCACCTTTAGACAGGGTTGTGAACTGTCATGGCTAAGCGAGGCAACGACGGGAAGAAGAAGGAACAGGTCCTTTTCCCTTCCCAGCCCTAGGCAGCGTGGCAGGCCACCGGAATCCTCCCAGGGGTCACCCAGTGAGTGCCCCCTCGTAGGTACTCTGGGAAATTTCTACAGGTACGGAATACGGTGTGGCCAGCCAGAGGCACACATGAAGAAGAAGGAGAGGAGGGGACCGATGTACAGCATGAGTACGGCGACCAGAGGCGGGGCAATGAGGGAGGGGAATTTTGAATACATACAGGTACAGGGGAAGTCGGCCATTGGAGAATGGAGCAGCAGCTTACAGGTTATAGTGTACGTAAGGTACCTAGGAAGGGCACTCAACAAAGGTTGCCTAAAAGACTGGCTACCTCGTACATCGTATGCTGGGCTACCCCATCCTTGTCTGTCCCTACCCCCTTCTCCACCCTATCCTGTCCTCCTCTAAGTGCCCTTCCATCCAAGTGTGTGAATGTACTTGTAGTTGCCCAAGGCAAGGCAAGGCCATGGCCATCGAAATTCTGGCCCCTGGTCTCGCTTTTGGCTCGGTATTCCTGGTAAATCCGCCCCCAACAGATCTCAGCTATGAATGACGTGAAAGGGGCTTTTAGTAGTCGATGACAGGGCAAGGGAAAGCACAAGCGACAATCCCATTTCGATATCGACGAAGCGGCATCTGCTAGTTCCGTTTCCGGCTAGCCCAGGCCCCTCCCTTGCCCCGAGAAAAGTGAAATTTCATTCATACCTACCCTGCTTTCCTGTGTACACTATCTGCACCTACCATACCTAGGTAGGCATTTGTACAGTAAGAAGCCGACCCCCTGACTAAATGATGGACGAAGGACAACAGGGTATCGGGCCTCCGCGCCGACCAGCATCCCAATGCAACGAGATGCCACACCCCGTATCGAGATGCGTTACTCCTGTCCATGATCGACTGTGGAATCGTGACGGATTTCGGCAAATTGGTCGCGATCCCTTCTTCACGTCACCAATCGTTCCGGCCGATATCGGCTTATTAACATCGCAGAAACAAGCCGTGGCTAGCCCATTGAGTTTGCAATCCCGGAGCTGCCAACTTCCATTTCACTACTCCGAGGTCAATTGACGCCGCCGGGTGTTGAGTTGAATGTGTTGGTGATCACTACTCCGTGTTCTGTATTCAACTCACGGTTCACCTGCTTCTCGGCGGCCGCATGCTCGAATGCCTGTGCAGTCAACCATCACTCCTCCTTGTACGTCGCGTCGCGTCTCCTCTTGGTGTGGATGGGAAACCCCGAGACAAGACGAGCCAGCGCCCGCATCTGCGCCCACACACGCCTAGCTCAAGAACTTGTTTGACAACTCGAACTTGCGGGGGAAACGCTAAGATAGCCCCCGAACCACGGATGGCTGACAGGGACAAGCACAACATCAGACACATTTTTTCAAAAGACACGTGCCATCTCAGCAACAGGGCATCAGCATGGCTTCCCAATCCAGGATCAATTCCCTTCATCGGAAAAGCAACCCTATGAGATGAATGGGCTTGATCAGACCGACTCTTTCCTTGACGATGGCGGCAATGTGTCGCCGCGTTTCAGGGGGGCTCACGTTGACGAGGGTCATCAAGCGACTGCGGATCTGTTACGAAAGCGCTTCTGTCGCGGTTGGTGGCTCTCGTGGCCTACGAGACAAGCCATGCAGCACTGGATTCGTCTGATGATTGTCGACCTCCAGGGGGCGGGAGTGAAGAGAGTCAACTCGGAAAGGCCGCGCCTTCGTCCCGTCAGTGGCTATTCTTGTCGCAACCCCCGTTGCACCTCGGGAAACCAGCTCCTGGAGCCCACGCGAGTCGACAAAATAAGTGTAGGAAACCGCCGAACAACAAACCAGCCTCTGAGCGACCGCCAAACCAAATATTTTTAAACACCGTTTACCCACAAGCCCTGAGCTAGCAGTCTAGCACGCCAGAATAAGCTTTGCGACGGCGCCACGGCACCAGCAATATCCCTCGACACAACGGATACCTAGGATGTTGAACAGAGTACACAGTAAAGGGTTGCACTGCGCAGCGCAGCAAATGACGGGGCAGAATGTCCCATCCTGCCACAGTCGACGAACATACGTACTGGAGCAAGGTCGAATTCCTTTCCACAAACCACAGACCATAGCCCACTTGAACCCACTTGTTTGCGTCCCGTCGCACAATCTCTGTCGCGGGCGGAGAATATTTTGGTAGCAGCAGAGCCCCCGTAGTCCCCGTCACGCCCGCCGGGGCTAGTGTTGTGTTCGACGCGCCGGGTTCAGAAGTCCCCGGGCAGCCTATGCTCTTTTCGTCTACGGGGGGTACAGAGTAGACTCCAGCGCATTGCATTCCTCCAGCTCCGCCCGAGTCAGGGTCCCACACCCGCGGAGTCTAGATCGCGGGCACCACACGGCAAGTCCCTCTTCCATACCCCTCCCTCCCCCTTTGAAAGGCACCAGAGGTGGGAGAGCCTTTGCTTTCTTTGTTCTGACGAAGCCTTGTTGTCGCAGTCTCCGTCGTCAGAAAGGAATACGGACAAGAGGACCCCATCCGCAGCACCACAAGTGGGCGATGTCATTCCCTGTTTGTCATGCCGAGACGGCCCCGAGCTTCGCAATGACGGATCCGACAGTGGAAGAGAGATAGGGCAGAGTTGGTCTTCTGACGGGCCACACAGTCAACAGTTGTATACCTAGACACCTCCCGCGATCCTCGGCGGCCAGTTGCAGCGCGATCACGAGCACCAAGTCGTTTCAAATAAGAATCAAGAAATAACCCTTTACCATAATAGCAACAGGCGTCCGTCCCAGCAGATTCACGAGTTCGAGCCTATCTATCTCCCCTTTGACGATCGTACTTTTCGGTGTGCCAGTGCCAGATGGAAGAGTCGGCACATTCCAAGACCTCTGAAGCCAGGACGAGGCCAGGTGCAGGGGGGTTCAATCTTCACCTGTGCCGTTGGACCTCGTTCGCTAATGGGCAAAATAAAGCAAACAAGATAAGGTACTCCGTACAGTCGAGGTACATACCGTACCTAGGTATCTGTACCTTGCAGCAGATACCGACCTGCGGACACCTGAATAGAACAGGCATGCATGCGGTGGGTAGGCGTGGGAAGGGAAAAAAAAGATTTGGTGGGTTAACTTTCCAGTCTTCCACAGAATCCCACATCATCATCTACGTACATGCTAGCGCTGAAAAAAAGCGCAGATCTCTGTTCTCTGGGGCCTGGGCTTTCGGCCCACATCTCCACTGCACCGTGATGTGACCTTTGTCCAGGGGGAGAGGGAAAGACCCACTCACAGTCTCGTTCTTTCCCTCTCCGCTCGCTGACCCTGGCAATGATCGTGACCATGTATCCGTACGAGTACACCATACCTACGTACTACGTATTTTGGAGCAACTGCCCCAAGACTCAAGAGCCCCGAATACCAAAACTCCGCAGTCCGTTTGCCCCTCCCGCTCCCGGGCAGCCCCTCGCTCTCTCCCTCGCCCTCGCCATCGCCCTCGCCCTCTTCTAATCGCTCGTGGCATCTCACGATACCTGGTCCGCTCGGTTCTTTCGGGTGTGATCTGTTGTATCGCTACCTGCTCTCGTTTTCGCCTCAACCCCTCTGTCCTACTCTTTGCGGAGATCCACTCTGATCCGCCGCCGGAACATGTGCGCTACCTACGTGCCTACACTACCTACCGCAACACACCCCAGCCATGCGCTCCTAGGCTTCTTCCGACTTCCTATTGTCTCTGTTCCTGACGTTTTATGGCACCCGGTTGCTCCACGAAATGTAGATACAAAGTAAGGCGGATGCTGTTCGTGTCCGCAGTATTTCGACGAACAGACAGAATCAGGCACAAGTCCCCCAATTCCCATCGTCCCCTTTCGGTCCACTCGTCGATAATTCCCTCGCTGGCCAGCTGCGAAGCACACGCACGTAACGCGACAAATCTCAGTGCCACGAGCGAGGTAAAAATACAACTAGCGGCTGTTCCCAGAGTTCAATGCCAGGGAACCTCATACATGCCCAGCAGGCACACCAATACCACCAGGACAAGGGAGGAAGGGGGAGGGGGGAGGGGGAGGGGACATGAACCCACGGTGCCATTCCCTCAGCTGCTCCGCGGCCGCGGTATTCCGGCCCTGGACCTTGCCCCATGATCTCCTACGCAGTATCCGTACGACCATCGCCTACATTCAGCTCGACTGTCGCCGATGCTTGATCGGTACCGAGGCACACGTTAGATGCCTTCACTACCTTACCACACACTACCATTCGCCCGCGCTCCCGTTCCGCGGCACGGCCATCAGTCTCCTATTCTGGCACTAACTCCTTTTCTCTGTCCACCTTGGTCCATGTGCGTGCTACATCTTCCTTGCAGCAAAAAAACTTTACCAGACCCATCTCCATACTCCAGGTTTCCTATGCAAGACCCAGGCTCAGCAGCCGTTAATGTGCCCCATTGGCGCCGCTCATAGTCGAGACCTCCTTAAGTTCCGGCAGACAGACACTCGATTCGATATATCCGTACTACGTACAAACACCCACATCTCAATCACAATTGTTTTAGGATGACAGATGGCATATGATTTGTGCACGCATGCGTAGATACGGGTTATGAAGCAATGATCGCACACCCCATGCTTCGCTCCAAATCAAGGCCAAGAGTGTGCCCAAGAGATGGATGCCGCTCTCCTCCAGAGGATTCTCTAGAGTAACACGCATCCGGAGTTGGAAGCAGCGGCACCATTAGCAGGCCGTGCACCATCCATGATCCATCCAGTTCGGCATGCCGTCGTGTCTTTGGGTATGCGTGCGACTGTCGTGTCGGCCGGTAAGATGGCTTGCCACGCCCTTCGACGGCCATCCACACCCCCCTCGCCGCCACAGATGGAGATACCTGCTCGCCGTCAACCTCGACCGCAAAATTCCAAAGGCTGGGCAGGGAACAAGGGTTATTGCCGTTGAGGCCATGCTCAATGCTGCGAGCTCTCTTCTTCCCCCTCTCTCTGCTGCTCGACGCCCCCAATGGCTTGCTGCTTGCCCTCTGCCCTGGCTACACAACCATCAATCACTATCGCGATAATACGGACACTCGTGTGCCAGAAAATGATGCACAGCAATGCCCAGTAAAGCCAGGATTAGGCCCGATGGAACTATTAGGTCCTTACCCCCGTTTCGCTCTCTCTTTCTCTGATATTTTCTTTTGTTCTTTTTCTTCGCGCTCTCTCTTCTAGTTTCTCATCTTCCCCATGGTAAATTCGATGCATTCGTGGCACTATTGAATGGGACGGGGCGGTCTTAAGCAACATTGTTCTTTCGAGAAAATGGGCAATCCAAATGTACTGGAAACACACACACCGGCCTGTCCAGTCACTTACTACGTACAGATCATCGGTTCCGCCCACGGCGTCACTGGATCCTGGAAACATCTTTCATCGTTTAAAGCACACCAGATATGGCGATTTGGGCGGGCTGGCCCCGATGTTGCACGTAATCAATCCCACTCTTCTTTGTCTGGTCCGGGGGCAATCGATCCCTGCTCGCGAGTCAAGAGACGGCGGATCCGGCACCGGGCACCTGCAACAGCCCTCGGAATCCCGATCTCCAGGCCTAAAAACGGAGGGGCTAAGAAAAGAAGCTATTTGCCCATCGCACTCCGAAGTTCTCCCAATGTCAATTCCCATCGGAGACGGCCGCCGCCGGAAATAACACACGAGTATCCTCATCAAAACAGCATTGTTCGTGGGTTTCAAGACTATCTCCTAACTGCTCTCGATGAGTTTCTGGAAAAAGTGACTGGACAAAGGTCCTTTTAGGAGTCAAGTCAGACATACCCCCCAAGTCACACCCTCCCATGAGCCACGCCCTAGCTATGTCATGCTTCGTTGTTGATTCCAGCCCGGGACAAAAAAATGCCATTACAATCCCAATCATATGGATATCTGTTTACAGGACGGAATGGATTTTCAAATTTGCCAGCTTCTGCGACCATCCCGGCAGGCTCGGCGTATAGCTGGTCAGTACCACGAATGATGAGGTATTCCCGCGGACTAGAATCTGTTTGACCGGTCGCACAGTGGTTGGCTTCGGTCGGTTTCTGGGAGGGGGGAAATCAATCTGACACGCGACGCGGCAGTCAATCTCATGGGCATGGCGCAAAGTCATCGGAGCATAGGGGGAACGCCCTGGATCTAGACCAATTGGTCATTTTACTGACTCATCCGTTTCACGATATGCGTCGGGCTACGCAACACCCAATGGGCTGTGAGATGGGGTAAAAGGTACAGACCAACAAGATGAAATGCATTTCAAGGAGTTGGCGTCACCGTGTTTGACGAAGAGCCAGATGGCATCAAGTCATTCTGTCCGTCAAGCCACCACACACTTTTGGCTAGGCCCGGCATACAGCGAGTGGCGTCGCCAAGCTAAGAGATCCTCAACTACCTAGCAAGTTTAGTTTGTCGAGCTGGGCATCCGTACATCCAGAGTCATTGGCTCGAACTTCGAAGCACACATCCTCATCATCGTTCATCTCAGCACCCGGTAGCCGTAGCGTCACCAGCCAGCCAGCATACCTTACACTTACAACTGCAACTTCGGGCCTCCTGCCTGCCAACCATTACTTACCAGCTACCACCTGCAGCTTGCGCTTGCTGCTTCCTGTATTCTGCTGTCCGATTTTGGAGTCCAGCGGTACGTATCCTTACCTACCGAGAAACAATTGGGGAGACACGGATTCGTTCCTCTGATACCTACCTAGGTAGGTAGTTACTTGGCTACCTGCCCTGTGCTTCCAACGTTCTGGGTACCTAGCCAAGCTGACGAGAGTGCTGGGGTCTGGACGCGTGCCCCCCCGGGGGGCAGCTCAATGCCATCAGCAACAACAGCCAGGAACCCTGTGGCAGACTTTCGGCGATGGCTCCTAATTCGAACATGCCGCCTGTCTCCTTTTGGAGACATCTCCATATTCCAAACCTTCGCGGCAGGGATCTCGGTACGTATCGCCGTTCCCACAGTGCTCTAGGCCTCTCCACCTTTCTTTCGCACCATTATCACAGGGCGCCTCTTTTCAATTTTCTCCCGCCGCTTATCAACCCACCCCTCCCCTTTCCCGAGGCACGACGACGAGGCAGGGTATACGTAGCTACCGAACTTACCGTGCTTCTACCCTCGTACAGGTATTAGTCTCACTGACCAACCCATCCTGTGTCTCCCGATCCTCACTCAAGATGCACAATTCCCACTGATTGGAAAGGAAAAAGATAGAAATGATAGAAGTAGAGATTTAGGAGAGGCGCGGGCGCGCGTGCGTGTGTGTTTCTTCATCGGCTCTTTTCACGTGGACGAGTGTTCTTATTGTCATGACCCTCCTCCATCCGTAGTAAATCGCTAATTACTCCTCTCACACCCTCCTCGATACGTCGTCTGCCACTCACAATCCAGAGACTCCTCCTCCTCTCTTGGCTCTTTTTTTTTTTTTTTGCCCATGTATGCCTGTTGCAATTGCTCACAGACAGCGGTGCACCGCATCCAATCCAATCAAGCCAGCCATCCCCCTCCCATCCTTGCCCTTCCGACTTTCATCCTTCCACCCCCGAACCCTCCTTCTCTTTCCTTGTCCGCTTCACCTCAGGCTGTCGTCGCGTCTCCACTCGCTGCAAATCAGCCCTCGCGCTGACCCGTCACTCAGGTGTCCCATTCTTTTCTTGAGGGCCTACCCCGTTCTCTGCTTCCCTCTTCCGTCGCAAGTATTAAATTCGTCTTTCTCCCGGGAACGGCGCTAAGATCGAACTCCCCCCTCGTCATAAACTTTCATTGGGTTTACCCCCTTCCCTTCCCCCCTTCACCTTTCGCTTTTCATCACTTGCCTTGCCGAGTAGAGCAAGCGCAAGCAAAATACGAAACAGGAGAGACTCGACAAGAGAAAGAAACACACAAAAAAAGTGCCTTGTTCTCTTTCATCTACTGCACTCCGCATGCGCTATCTCACCTTTAGCACCACAGGCACGCTACTCATTCATCATCTAACACATGTCTGTACATACGCTCTTGCCCTTGACCAACCAAGTAGCAAGCAGCACGTACCTACCTCACATCGACGTCGTTGAGTTCAAGGCAGCTCAAGTATCGGTACAAACCCCAAGTAATCATTACCTACGCGACAGCTGGGACACGAAGAATCCAGCCTCCACATCTCTTCGCCCACCCACACACCCACACACCAGCCCACCTTCCATCAAGTACTAGCCGAGGCCAAGGTTGACAACCACGCCCCTACTGCAGCGCGCACACACACACACACAAGCACGCACGCACCAGCACAAGCGTCCGCGCTCACTACCCATCTCAGCAACGCCTCACCTCAAGTCTGCTTGACCCCTTCTTGCTGGCTGCTGCTGCTGCTGCATATACACATCACTTGCAAAGTACCATTCATCATCTCTCCGACTGAAGGGTTTTGCCGCTTTGCCTACGTTGCAACACCTGCATCCTGCCCTGCCCTCCTCCTCCTTTATCTCTTGCAAGCCAGATCAGACAAGAGTCAGTCGCTTTCTCGAGATTCCCATCTGCCATCTCGTCCAAGGTCAGGTTCCGACCTCAGACCAGGCCAAATCCAGACAGACGCCAACCCCGATCAAAGACAAGACACACCCTGCGCTATACGCAAAGAGGAACACTCCAACATCCCATCCTCCATCTGCTCCCCACCCAACCCATACCCTCCCTACCTCCCTTCTTCTCCTCAGCCAGCGTACCCGGTCCTACGCCTACGGTACCGTTCGCCGCCTCTGGTCCCGGAACCCATCAACCACACACCACACACTACACACCACACACCCAGCTCGTGGGCCTGCCCCCCCCCCTGCCCTATCTCCGATTCTGACGCTAAGAGACCGCTCGGCCAAAACTCAAGCGGAGAGCCCAGCCCATCCATTCCCAACCTAGCGCACTATTTTAGTGTCGCTCTCCCCAGGCAATACCGTCAACCTCTCCCCAGCCAAAGCGAGCAAGAGACTGAGAGAAAGAGAGAGGCAGAGAAAAAAAAAGAGAGGCGTCTTTTCCGTGACCTAGCAAAGACAACGCTATCCTTGCCACTTGGAGATCCTCGCTCAGGGCCGTGGCTAGCGACTTTGTTGTCATCACATCTCCATTTAACCATAAACCCGAGCCCTTGGGTGGCCCGCGCTATCTTGGCCGCCGTCTTTATACACCATCGTCGCGCCGCCTCGAGTCTCACTTGATCCCCGGTATCACTCGTCAACTACACCACTCTTCCATCATCCTTCTTTCCATTCTTCAAGTACAAGCCAGTTGCCGCTACTAGAAAGACCGCGTCTCGAGCCAACACATCAGCCATTCTTGGATCCGGAAGAAAAAAGAAGAAGAAAAACAGCAAGGCACCGCCTCCTACGATACTGCGAATCTGCGTACCTGCCGCTGGCTTGAGAACTAAGGACTCTCCGGCCATTCTTCGCGATCCCAGACGTTCCGTTGAACTGTAGCATGTTCTTGGTCCCAACGCAACACCAGTTCGTTGACAACCGCGCATCACTACTCTCTTCAGGCTCGCCACAGCTTGGAGGTTCCCGCCCCGAAGCTGCTGCCATCAGCTCGCTTCTCACCTCCCTCAGCACCTCTATGGAACGCAGTGCTACCGAGTACTCGCAGTCAGGTTTGCCTTCGCCTTACCCAAGCAACTGCGGCGACACCCGTTCTGAAGGTTCATCTGCAGATCACGCATCTGCTGCACAATACGCGACCCAGCAGGAGGTCCGCCCTAGCAACTACTCCACCTCGGCCACTCCCACCTCCGAGTACAGCGTCTACCCGCCGTCTGCACGATCAGGATCCTTCCCTGAACACATTCAGCGATCATACCACCCGGCTAGCAACCATAACGGAAGCAGCGGAGGCATGGCGCAACAAGCAAGCAGTCCGTCTTTGTCCCAGCAGGATGGACGTAACCATCAGGTCCCGATGCCCAAGTCTGACCACGATGTACCCATAGATCCGTCGATAGCGGCGCCGAGTCCTACTTACGCGTACGGGCAACATTCTCCCTACGGTCCTCCTCCGGGCGACATGTCGCACTCCTATCAGCATCCCGCATACGCGCAACCCCGACCCGACTGGACCGGCTACGGCCAGCACAGCGCCGGTCCCTTGACTCCCGCCAGTCATGTCTTCCCCCCGACCCCGAGTTCCGCCCCTCCCCAGGGTCGTCCTAACCAGGTGAGTGAAGCTAGCGGGCGACAGGTTTCCCTTTTTCCCCTCTTTCGACGTGTTAAGGCGGCCTGCGGTGCTGGTCAACCCAAGGACGGAGACCCTTCTGAATCTTGACATCTCTGCGTTGAGTGCTGGAACGCACAAGTAGCCGGTTCGGTATGCTATCACTGTCAGCTCCGCGTCAATGACGCGGGATCGCGGGCGGAGAATGGCACGCGGCACGCACGCTTTCATCCCCAGGCGAGAACAAGTATACTAACGTAACAGTTTGGCAACCAGGTTTACTCTTTCGTTCCGATTCCCGGTGCTCAACAGCACAAGCGACCCCGCCGACGATACGAGGAAATTGAACGCATGTACAAGTGTGGCTGGAACGGGTGTGAGAAGGCCTACGGCACGCTGAACCATCTCAACGCACACGTCACCATGCAGTCTCACGGACAGAAGAGAACGCCAGAAGGTACGTGGCTGTGTTGTGTAAAATCGCAATTTTTGTATGGTGGACGTTGGCGCATTTTGCGCGCCAAGCCGCGCACGATCCCGGCTGTGCCAATCCCCCACTTGGGCGAACCATGACTTGGGTCCCGTCCTGGTCACAGGTTGATCTATATGCGTCGGCTAGGGCACCGAAACCAGCTTGAAGGCGAATTTCGACACTAACGTTTTTGGGTCCTCAGAGTTTAAGGAAATCCGCAAAGAGTGGAAGCAACGCAAGAAGGAAGAGGAAGCGCAGCGAAAGGCGGAAGAGGAGCGCCAGCGCCAGGCTGCTGCTGCCGCCGCCGCCGCTGCTCAGAACGGCTCGGGCGATCCTCAGTCCGCAGCCGACGGCACATCGTCAGCGTCCGCATATGCCAGCGGTCGTCAAGTTCAGCTACCCCCAATTGGCTACCAGCCTTCGCAGTACCCGGCCCCTCCGTCCGCTGGAGGTGTGGCACAGCAACAACTCCCCGAGTACAACGGCTCTCACATGTACTCGGCCAACTACCAGCCCCAGTCCCCTTATGGCCAGCCTAATCAGAGCATGTACAGCTCACGTGAGTTTTGTGATACTGGGGACCAGCTGAGCTCGGCGAGCTAACTGTACAGGCAGATAACGGCGCTCAGACGTCTAGCCACTGAGGCAGGCTGACTTTGTATCGGGAATGACCTAACCGTAACCGATGGAAGGGAGAAAGGACTTGTACATTATCGGGTTTCCTTCCGCACGACAACAGCCATTCATCCGCACATGTCCATACTACGAACTTTCACCTTTGTCTCTTTGGGTTATTAGACGCGCGGCAGAAATCTAGTTTACGAAGCGACATCCGACTCATCATGGCTTCCGGATTCCCACGTTTCGATCGAGTACACGCACAGCATGGTTCCGATGCGGCACTTAGTCATTTCGACTGACGTCTCGGGCACATCAGCCCGAGGCTTATCCATTGGCATCGCGTCACGATGCGGTGTTTCACATTTTCGTTCGGGTTTCCTTCGCCACATAAGACGATGCATGGGCAACGGCTTTTTTCCTAGGACCGGTGTGGTTTCTGCATTTACGAGGACGGCTGAGGACAGTCATGATCTGACGAAACGGGTGGAGGCTCGCTTTGGTTGGCCCACTGAGGCCTTGATTTCGGGGATACGGACGAGGCACCTTCGCATCTTGACGAGCCGACCTCGACTCGTCACGCAACCGACGGTCATAGCAGCGTACCTCGACTTTGCCTCATCAGGCAAAATCGGAAGATGCGATGCTATCGACATGGTCGAGGTTGGAGAGAGTAAAGAGCAGCATCTCGGGAGTCGGGGAGCGTTTCCGGTTCACCAACTCCATCCATTGCGGCCGGTCCCTCCTTTTTTTTCTAATCAGACTTGGACCCCTCGAGGGAGATGGCGGTTTTCTCAGACGGCGATAAGGAATTTCGGAAAACAGGGGATTTTTCTCGGTAGAGGGCGAAAGCACAGGTTTTGGCAAGGATGGACCTTTGGAGTGGCCGAGATACCTACACATACACGGACGTTCAGGGCGTCGACAAGTTGCGTTTGACAGTTTGAGATTGCTTTCGTAGTTGCAGGAAGGGAAATGCAAAATGCTCCAGCGGCATACAACCATGTCCATTGAACCCCCTAGCCTGAAGCATGAGGTGCCGAGAGATATCGGGTTATTCAGGGTGACAGTGATGGGTCAATTGTGCGTATATTTAGAGATGTGTGTGTAACTGTAACTATTGTGCCCTGCTGCCAGCCCCTGACTTAGGCCTATAAGAACCCTATTCCTGGGCGCCTAAGGCTATAACTGGAGCCCACTGCTTGGGAAGAAGCCTGCGGCAGTCCCTCTGGTATTTAGTGAAGGGCTGGCTACGCTAGGCTTAAGCCTATCTCTAGGCCTACGCCCTGTATGTAACTGTTACACCCTATATGCGTATACCCTTTAATTTAATATACCCCCTTAGGGAAAAACTTCTCTACTGCCTCTGTAGGCTGTAGAAAGGGTACTACTATTATGTGATCTTAGTATATGTAAGAGAAGGTTTTTTCCTACTAGCTTATATGCTTATAAGACTGTTTCCTTTACTGCCTATACGTTAGGCTTAGCTATTTCTACTTATAGGTAGGCTTTATTAATTATAAGATCCCTTATGTAGTTAGCCTTAAGGACCTCCTTCTTATTAGTTATATTAAGCTAGAGTAGGAAGGCGTTATACTTTACTAAATTAAGGGCTTTTATTAGGCTATCTACTATAAGCTCTACTAATAAGGTATATATAATATCTATATAACTGTTAGTAAATTCTTAATGTAGCTAGTAGTTATAAATATTAATATAGTAGAGCTTAGTATATAGCTATAAAATCTTACTTATAATAAGCTTTACTATCTACTAGTTATTATACTAGATTTATACTCTTATTAGTATTACTTTTATTAATATATATATAGATTAGTCTCTATACTATATAAGTAGTTATATTTAAAGTTATAAGATTAATTAGCTTATAAAAAGCGCCTCCTTAGTAGCTTAAGTAAGTATAAGTAGCTCTACTTCTATTATTAAAGTTATAACTATATCTTATCTATTAGCTTGCTATATAATAAGGCCTCTAAAAAGCTTTATTATAAAGGCTTATAAGCTCCTTTAGGTTAGAGTATTATTACTAAAGCTTATGTTAGAAGTAACTTTAAAGATATTATCTTTACTACCTAGCTTAGCGCTAAAGTAAAGGTAAAGGTATTATGTTTTATAGAGGTATTAAAGGACTCTGTTAGCAGCTTTCTAATATATATCTAAGGGGTTTTAATTAAATCTTATAAGCCTGCTTATAGTAAAAGTAATATCTAGGTATATTATTATAGTAGTATAAAGGATAGTGCTAACTTTATGTTAATAATAGTAAATCTCTATAGGGGGGGTGTTATCTTTATATAGTAGTAGCTCTTCCTTTATTATAGGTGTATACTAAGTAGTATTATTATCTATAATATTAGTATATATAGGAAGCAGTTTCCTATACTTCTTAGTGTATATAGCTTATAAGAGCTATAGGTAATAGGTCTTTTAGTTATATATAATCTTAAGGCTAAGGAACTACTAGAGATTCTTACTGTCTTTAAGGTAGTATTTAGTCTAAAGTATATATAGCTTATCTATTACTATAAGCTTATAGGCTTTTAGGAAGGTAAGGATATAATTATTAATATAAAAGAAGAAGGTAACTTCTCCTTTCTACTAATAGTAATTCTCTCTAGCTATATACTTAAAGCCCTATACTATAAGACCTTTCTTAAAGTGCTTTTACTAAAGTATAGGTAAGCAGTATAGCCTATAGAGGGCTTTCTAGAGGTATAGGATTACACCTTTCTTATAGTATCTAGGTAGTATTTCTATATATATTTCCTTATTAATATCTATATATATAAATGCATTTACTGCATTATATTAAAGTAGCTTATAATTAAAGTAGGTAGCTATAGCTATTAAGATCTAAAAAGATATACCTATAAGCGTTATAGCGTATATATCTTAGTTATCTTTTACTTATTAGTTACCTTATATTATAAGCTTAGCCTTTACTTTATTAAGGTAGCTATACTTATTAAGCTTATAGGTATAGACCTAATAGTAGCTAAGAATCTAATTACTATATATAGATACCTTAGATACCTTATACTAAGAGTATAAGGTTATATAACTATTAAGGTATAATACTTTAGCTTTATAGAAGGCGTCTTTAAGAGGGTAGTATTAGAGTTAACTATATAACGTAGGGAGTAGTAGGAGTTCCTTCTAGTAAGTGCTATATAGGGTATTAGCTTTATAATAGGCTCTTTCTAGAGATATAAGTGCTAGCTCTAGATTATATAATCCTATTATATATAAGTGTACTAGGGGTTAATCTATACCTTATGTAAGGTCTTATAGGGGGCTAGCCTATAACCTAGGCATTCTAGTGCTATCTATTAGTTATTATTTAGTTTTTATAGAGTTATATACATAGGAATGCTTATTATATATACGCTTAGTAAGAAATATAGCCTTAAAGAATATATATAACTGCTAGTAGTGTATTAGAAAGAGGGTTTTATTAGCTTATTAGGATCCTTCTTACCCCCCTATAAATACTACTATAAGTGTAGTAAAAAATACTAATCTTAGGGGTATTAGTAGCAGTATTATAAGCTTAAACTAGGACTTAGTATGTAGTGCTAGGGTAGGAGGCCTATTAGAAGGCGTTTCTTCTACGCTTAGGGCGCTTAGGGTAGTACCTAGAGGTACCCCCTTAGCTTTATTATAGTCTTTATAGATCTTATTAGCCTCTTTATTAGCTATATAGGATACAGTTATATTATACTTACCTTTAAGAATAAGGTAGTTAATAGTGTATTAAATATCTTAAAGGTCTAACTTATAAATATCCTTAGTAAGGGCCTTTAGGTTACTATTAAAGATAAGTTTTTTATTAAAGATAATATATCTTATTATAAATACTTTACTATAAAGGGGATTCTAGATATAGTATAAGTTACTTAAGGTATAGCTAATAAGATAACCTTTCTATATATATAGGGTAAGCCTTTTTAGGCGCTAGTAGTAAAGCTAAGTGTCTACTATAAGCGTATACGCTTTATAGCTATAGACTCTTAAGTATAAAAGGTTAGGCTAGGAAAATTATATAGTATCTTTACCCTAGAAGTATTTATACTATAACTAGTATAGAGTCTTCTAACTATAAGAGGCTTATAGTATATAGTTATAAAGGTAGGTTATAGAGGTATAAATCTTAGGCTAAAGGATATCTAGAAGCTTTATATAGATAGCTATATACCTAGCCTTACGCTTAATTATAGCTATAATATACTCTATAGCACTGTTTTACGCTTAGGTATTTAGTGCGCTTACCTTAATATATATACTGCATACGTTAAGGCTTATAGAAACCTTATTATTATTAGCTAGCTTATTATTAGTCTTAATTACCTTTACCTTATAGCTATAGTATACTTTAAGTATAGTAAGGAAATCTATAATTATTATAAGTAGTATGTCTATCTTATAAGTATAAAGGTAAAAGTCCTAAGTTAGGCCTATTATATAGTCTAAAAAGAGTATATAGGAGTAGTAACCTATATAGCCTACCTTAAGGTTATAAAAGTTAACTGTAAGGCAGTTACTAGGCTTTATATAAATAACTAACTCTTATAGGCTCCTTTAGACTATATAATAGGCCTTACTAAGGGCGTAAGCCTTATAGTTAATAGTTATAATAGGCTTATTAAGACTCTAGATATATACCCTATAAGTAATGTTAGAGATCCTCTTAAGCGCCTCTAGGCTAGGGTATCTAAGCTACTAGTGCTAGGTAAGGAGGTTACTAAGGATAGGCTTCCTATAGGTAGCTATTATAAAGGCGTTTCTTTTATACTTTAGGCATAGTACCTTATCTATATAATTAGCTAGTAGGGGGACTATAGCTATAAGTATAGTATCTAATAAAAAAGGCTAATAGTCTAGTACCTACTAGCTGTAAATCTTATTAATATAGGTAATAAAGGACTTATCTACTTTATAGAGGTAATTGTTACCTAGGCTTATATCCTACTATATCCCTTACTACTATAGCTTTAAGAAGGAGATAAGGTTAGTAGTAATACCCCTATAAAGGGTAATATTATATAAAGTAAGCTTAATAACGCAATTCCTATACGTTTAGAGCTTAATCTCTATAGTGCTATATACCTTAATAGGCAGCTACTATACGCCTGCCTATATAAAGTTATCTATAGATATACTATAGAGGGTTTTAAACTATATAGTATTATTAAATATATAGATATTGCTGCTTAAGTTAAGTATTACTAACTTAGCTAAGTAGTATTAGCTCTTAGTAACATAAAAGGAGGCTATAGAAATCCTACCTTAGTACCTACTATAGAGTTAATTAAAGTCTTTAGCTACCTATCTTACTGTTTAGAGCTTCTTAGTAAGGGTATTATTACTTTAAAGGTGTATTTTAATAAGCCTTTTAATACTCTTACTAAGGGGTCTATTATGCCTTTTTAGGTAAGGGAAAGTATAAAAGCACTATGTAATAGTGTAATAAGGGCCTATATAGAGCTTATAGGTTATATCTAAAGTTATATACTTTATAGGTAGTATCTTAACTACACTTATGCTTATACTTAAGCGCTTATGCTTTATAGTTACACTATCCTTATATAAAGGTAGAGGGGTATTTACCCCCTTAGCTAATAATACTTCCTTTCTCCTACGCCCTCTACAGCTGCAGCTTTATCTACTACAGTTATAGTTCTTATAGCCTTCCTTTTTATTATTAGTTTCTATTAGTTTAGTATAGGTAGGCCTAAAAGTACCTTACCTAGCCTTTTTTATATACTTATTTTTATTAACTAACTGTAGGAACTCTTAGATATTAGAGAGGACTATCCCTAGTATTAAGTAGTTATTAAGTATATTAGTAACCTTAGTGTAGTAGTATATATAAGCCTAGCTTATAAGATAGGTCTACTAGAAGGATACTATAAAGGGGTTAAACTAGTTACTTAAAAGCTTAGCTCTTAAGACGCTGCTAGTAGTAGCTTTATAGAGTGCTTTTTCTTACTTTATAAGCTAGGCTTTAACTTCCTTCTTAGTCCTTAGGTACCTTATAGTTACTTAAAGGACTTTTTCTAATATAATATATATATTCTCTTTATATTTAGAAGTATATATTCCTATATAGGCCTAGAGGGTAATTACCTAGGCGTTAACCTTATTATTAGAGGTATAGTAATAGAGCTTAAGGTTAGTAGAAATAGTCTAGTATATCTATTCTTATAGGTTACTGTAATACTTAAGGCGCTTCTCCTATATGTATAGGTTGTTATTATACTATATATAGTGCTCTTTATATAGGAGAAGGTTAGCTAGAGAGAGATCCTCTAGCTGCAATATACGTTATAAGGCGTCTGCTATGTGTAGGAGTATATAACTAATATCTAGGGCTAGAGTTATGTCTTTAGGCTCCTTATGTAAGGGCTCTAGCTTAGGTTGCAGCTGTAGCTATAGCTGCTGTTACTGCTAGAGGGCTATAGTCTATAAGTATGTCTTATGTGCTAAGACGCTTGTAGCTCTTAAAGGGGTAGTATTTAATAGGGTATTTATAGTAGTGCTTATAGGAGTTATTATAACTATACCTGCATATAGGTAATTATATATTAAGGGCTTTTCTAGCTTAGTAAGTAGCTTAGTAAGTGTCTTAGATATATTACATATAGTAATTAATAGGTTAATTATATTCTAAAGCTTATAGGTTTTTACCTTAGTTTTAAGCTAGTTAAACTAGAGAACCTAATTAGTAAGGCTATTAAGAATAGTCTTAGTAGTATTAGTAGATATTTTATAAGCTTATAAATAGCTTTATAGTGCTCTTTATTATTAGTTTTTAAGTATATAAGACTCTTAATTATTAGGTTATTTAGGGTAATAGTAATAGGTTAATTATATATATATTTAGAGATATGTATGTAACTATAACTATTATGCCCTGCTGCTAGCCCCTAACTTAGGCCTATAAGAACCCTATTCCTAGGCGCCTAAGGCTATAACTGGAGCCCACTGCTTAGGAAGAAGCCTGCGGCAGTCCCTCCGGTATTCGGCGAAGGGCTAGCTACGCTAGGCTTAAGCCTATCTCCAGGCCTACGCCCCGTGCGCAACTGTTGCGCCCCGTGTGCGTACACCCTTCAATTCAATAAGAGAAGTCTACCCTAACAGGCGGGTGACATAAAAATGTCACACCTAAAACCAAAACCAGGCACCAGGGTTTATTTATACCTAAGATAACCACATTTTATCACACAAAAAGAAGTACTAACCCTACTACCTAGTTATCTGCCTATTGCTATTAATTACGTCCTGCATCCTCTGGGGCATTAGCTTAATACAGTTCTAGCCTTCAATTAAAAGATTCTTTATCTCTTGCTTATCCTACGTCTCTCTAAGCAAGAGAGAGTGCCTAGAACTTAGGATCTTTAAGGGGTATATAGTGGTGGTTTTCTGTGATGAAGATGGGAAGTTAAGGAAGTAAACTGCCCTTATTTGCGGTAGTGTGGTAAGGGGAAATAGGTGGTGGGTTACGTCATCCCCGACATTTTTTTGTCACCCGCCTGCCCAACAGGAGACGGCTGCAGCCGAATCGCAGGGCTCGGACGAACACAGTGTGTAGTGTGGGGCCGAGGTTCAGGAATGGAGAAAATTAGACGGACGCTGAAGAATTGACGTGGCAAACCGGATGCTGGGGTCGTCATTGCTGGTGTCAATGCAATGATGCAGATGGCAAAAGCATGGTACAGAGAGAGGCCATGGTGGCGGTGGTGACACCATTCCGTTGCGAGTTTAGCCCCGAGTCTCTGTCTGGTCCATGTTGGTGGAAGTATGGGTGTGTGTGGTGCATGGATAAGAAGAGACAGGGTTCAGTTTGGAGCTCAGTGTTCATTCGCCCTGCTAGTTTGTCTAGGTAGGTATCTGTATGTCTGTCTCTCTCACACACACTCACGCACACACTCACGCACACACACACTCTCTCTCTTTCTCTCTCTCTCCCCCACCACCTTGTAGCTCAATGTTGATTGGTGTTTAGGTGGTGTTTGTTTTGCTGGTTAGCGTCTCTGATGCAGAGAGGGCGGGGGAGGCGATGGGATGGTGGATATCCCGGTAGGCAGACAGACAGGCAGGCATCTGTCGGAAAGAAACGATCTTTGTGTAACTGACGCTACGGGATCAACATTAGCAGTGTGTGCGGATGTGTGTTAAGGTGTGAAGAAGTAGAAAAGGGATGCGGATGTATGCATTATGGTGTGTGTGTGTGTGTGTGTGTGTGTGTGTGTGTGTGTGTGTTGTTGGCCGGAGGGTGACCTTTGGGATACCGAAGGTGCGGGCAGCTGCAGGTGGACATCGTGATTTGCCTGGATTAGCAAGCCAAGTATGCCCCCAAGCTCCTATTTATTGTCAATTAATGTATAAATTACTTGTGTGTTTCAATGCTTTAATCTGCTTTAATTGGGAAGCGATGAGGTGTAAGTCGACAAAGACGGCCGAGTCGGAGTTGGCCGGTGGTCGAGAAAGGGTGGGATTGTCTGATGGAATGAAAGGCTTCATGTCGCTGGACTTCTTCCTCTTACGACGCGCGGCCGTGATCCGACTAGTGATGGATAATCTATCTCGACAGGCCCTGGGGACATTGAACTTGGAGACACACAGTGTTGAGGACGATGAAGGGAGGCAACGTGTTGGGGATAGAAGAGGGGGGGGGGCGCTGCAACTACACGCACACGAACTGGAGAGCGATTTATCGTTCATCCTATTATCGATGCGGGCCGATGGGGCCGGCGGTCGTGTCATCCCCCGTGGCGACACAACTTCAAGGGCGCGGCGAGTCCTACAGTCATATGTTAGGTAGTACAGACGTGGCAATGGCCTTCTGTTCAAGTGTGTTTTGCGTTCTCATGTATTGAAGTTTGGCGCCCGAAGAAGGGAGGGCGGGGTTTGTCAGTTGAGGTCAAAACATGGTTTGTAGCTATTCCTTTTTTTTTTTTTGAGTTCCGGCATACCGGTCGCGGAAACCATGTGTGAGGTGTGTACGCAAAGAGGGAGAGGAGAGAGGGGAAGAAGGAGAGAGAGAGAGCGTATGTACCTCGTATGTGTGTAATGGGTTCGTTTCCTGTGTACCGTCCCGCAGCTGCTTAATGACTTTGAGTTTCCTAAGAGTTCCGTGCTTAGTGCAACCGAGTTGTCGGGGCTGAGGTGGTTTCCCCCCTCTCTCTGCCGCTTGCTACCTTGGTGGTTTTAAACAGGAGGGGAAAGGCGGGGTGATTCAAGATTTATTTCAAATATTGATTTGCTTGTCTTGTCGAGTCAATTTCGCCGTCTTTCGCTCTCTTTCTTATCTCCTGCTTCCCCTTTTCCCCTTGCCCCCCCCCCCCCCCCCCCTTTTCTACGATTGAAGTTTCTATATTCTGCTCGGCCGGTGACCTCGGCAGTTGGGGGCCTAAACAACACAAGTTTTTGAGAAGTAGAGGAGTTAGGGCGGTCCCTTCGTCTTCCATTCGTTGTGGAGGGTCAAGGCTGACATGAACCCTCCAGAAGGACGGGGACCGGCAGGGGAGGGACCGGGGGGGTTGGGGGGGGGGTCGCATGCCGGGGTTGTAGAAGCTTGGAAGGCTACTCTTCTTATTTCCTTAATCCTTGGTGCCGATGATACTAGCGCTCGTGTTAGTTGGATGTGTTTAAGCCACATTTGTATCCGTACACGTGTACGGATGAGCTTAGGCTTTCGGCCCCCAACTGTAACGTCAGGGACTGAGAGAGAGAGAGGGGGGGGGGGGATCGGAAGGGTGGAGGAGATATAAATATGGCCGGGGAGTATGGTTCGCGGTAGGATGGTGGGGTTGTTGTTGTGGTGTTGGGATCCCGGGTTCCGTTACGGAAGCGTGGGAAGCGAGGTTATCGCTCGGGGCGGGGCAGGGAACGGTTCTGCAAACTGCTCGTTGCCTTGAGACGGACGGGACGGAACCGAAGGGGGCCTGGCACAAGACGGAGGACGGACGGCTAATTGGACTGTGGGCTAACTGCGTACTTGTATGCAAGCCACGACCAAGCGTGAGCTCGTGGGATTTGATAAGCCAACGTCTGGGCTAGCCGAACATGTCCCACAGTCGTCGGATTTTGTTGATTTTATTAAGAATCTTTTATATATACACTGTCAACGGCGACTACCTCCTTTGGAACACCAGCACGAGTGGGTGATGTGCAACAAACAAGATGTCTTTTTTCCAGAGCTGGTCCTGGCCGTCTGGAACGGTACCGTCGAACGCCGCTCCGCTTATCGCCATCGTCGTCGCTATCGCCATTGCGCTAGCTGCTGCAAGCCAGTCCCCTCAAAAAGGTGATGCTTCAGCGCCTGAACCGCCTAAGCTTCTCAGGCGACTGCCTTGCATTCCACTATGTCCCTCCCTACCTTTCTCGTACCACACCTACCTACCCATGCTGCTGCATCCTATCTCCTTGAGCCCCGAAACAGTGTCCTCAAGTATCTGCCCTATAATACATAGCAGCCTGTTGGCCTACTTCTAGGCTAAAGTACTATTACTATTATTTCAGTTAGTTTTATACCTAAAAAATAGTACTAGTACCTCTAGTTAGAATTTACTAGATTATTGCTACTGCAGCTACTTTTTTCCTACTTTCCCCTCTATAACCTACCTACTAACCTACACCTCTTTTATTAGCTGCCTTTATTAGTACTTTACTTACCTATTGTTAATAACCTTAATTAATTATAATATAATAAAATAGCCTTACAGTTACTTAATAACTATAATAATAAGTTATTAGTAACTAAAGAGATAGAAGTTAAACTGTTAATTGCTAAGGGCTGCATGCTAATTAGGGAAAGTTATCTTATTAACCTATACTACTTTAGCTTAATTTAGATATAGTAACCTCTACCTAGACTGCCTGCTCTCTTATAGGGTAACTAATAGGTAACCTTACTATTACTACTAGTTATACCTAAGCTAATAGTCTAGTACTATAATAGCTAAGTATAGTAATACCTTAAGGATATAGTAGTTACTTTAGGCTATTAGTGAGGAGATAGTTATCTTACTATATCTAATCCTCTAACCTTTTGTAAGATATTAACTACTAAATTTAATTGTAAGGTCTATGTGATATATAACTAAAGACCTCTAGATATCTAGCTCTAGTTCTACCCTCCTTACCTTATTAACTAGTAGGTGATTTAGACTAACTAGAAGTCTAATATTTAATGCTAGGCTGCTGAAGCTGTTAATCCTGTAGTATCTAGTTAGTAGCCTAGCTAGCGGCTGAGTTGCCTATAGGTAACTATAGCAGTAGAGATATATGTTTTCTTTAGTGTTTTACTGTATATAGCTGCCTATTAAGACTGTTAATTCTCTAACTATTAGCTGTAAGATAAGTATAGCCCTACCTATAAGGTTAGCTGTTAGATATCTTAAGCTTGCTTTTTATAGCTGTATTGCTATCTTTATACCTATAACTTAGATAATAAATAACTTTCTAGTAGGCCTACTATATACTAGAAGGTTACCTATTAGAGTAACTATATCTAAAAGGTCTCCCTTAAGTGCTAGACCCTAGATATATATATTGCTGTTAATAAGAGTATAATGTAGTATTAGGGCTGCTACTGCAATAAGCAGTAGATAAAGGGAAAGCCTATACCTATTAGATTTAAGGTATAGGTTATTAGTAAAGCTAGGTATTTTTTATAGTAGGCTTAGTATACTAATAAATGACTATTAATTACTAACCTTATATATAACTTTTCTAAGATAAAGTATCTAGCGCTAACTTAAGCTATTATAGTATAGCTAGTTTTTTAACTACTACTACCTATAGGTAATAAGTAATAATACTACTTATTTTATAATAACCTTTTCTTATCTATTAACCTCTTATAATACCTCTATTGCTATAAGGTTATTGTTATAGGTACTGCTTATAAGGTAAAGTAAAGTAGTATAAGTAAGGAGCTTAGTAAGATAAAGTTATATAATAATATAAGTAAAAAGATCCTATAGGGGTACCTCTATATATAACTAAGCTTTAATAGCTTTATTAACTAGCTACTCTTTAAGGATAGGTTACTAGTATTAATAATAAGTATAGGTTTTTATAGCTAAGAATATGCCTACCTATGTAATTAGAAATAACCTTTAACTAGGGCTTCTTACTTTTATACCTCTTAAGTGCCTTTTAAAGCCTTAGATATAGCTACTAGTAATATTAAAGTTAGTTATAAAAAGTAGCTACTATTTCCTTAGTTCTGTTATATATATAACTAGTATATAAATACTATTAATATTAGTGACTAATACTAGGCTAATAGCGCCTATAGCTAATAAATTAAGTAAGGTAGTGCTTAAGCTCTTCTATTTAACTTCTTCTTGCCTATTACTATTACTAATAGCTTCCTATTATTTTGTAAGTCCTATATTAATAGGTAAGAATATAAAGATACTGCTAAATGCTTCTGTTAGTCCTAGACTGCCTTCTATAAGTAGTTATTTAAGGAGATTGTCTATACCTATAGTAAGGATATACTCTATTATTAATTATATGCTGTTATTCTTATATAAACTTTTTAATAGCCTGCCTACTAGCTAAACTAAGTTAAGGGGAAAAGAAGAGACTATGTATAGTGCTAGAGTAGCTTCTAGGTGAAAGTGCTAGGTAAAAGGGCTGTAAATAAAGGGTTAAAAAGTAGCTAGCGAAAGATAGATTTCTACTGTAGCGACTATAGTGTTACCCTCTATTAGAAGTGCTAGTTTGCTTACTATAGTAGACCTAGTTAGATTCTATTAACTAATGTATACCCTGTTTTAGCTGCATCAGTTAGGGGTTAATTTAGGTGAGCTACAGGGTCTGAGCAGATGTATTGTGGAACTAACAAGCATAGTTGATTGGAAAAGGTACCTCATGACACTGTTTCGGGGCTCAAGGAGATGCCCCCTCCTCTGCCACGCCTAATCTTACCAAAGGTTACACATGACGTAGGTCTGCAGTCGTCTCGTCAGCCTGGGACATGGTCGGCCGCAGCGGCTAAAGAACGCGCGCTGTTGTCTTTCTCCTTGTTGTTGTTGTCATCGCTGCTGCTGCTGTTGCTGCTTCTACATTGTCTCGAACCGAAACGACCTAGAGCGAATAAGAGGGGGAAGAGATGCACGGAATGAAGAAAAGGGGTAGGGTAGGGGATTGGTGTCCGGAGGATCTTCCATCCTACGGCCGGCGCGAGGGGAAGGAAGAGATGGATGGATAAGAAGGAAAGGAAGGAAGGAACGAGGAGGGCCGGGTCAGCCAGGCAATCGTAAATCTTGGTTGCTGTCTTTGCAGGGTTGCATTCCACGGTCTTCTTCTCTTCTTCCTTCCACTGTCCTTGGACCTCCAGCTAGGTACAACAACCTTCCTGCTGCTTGAACAATTTTTCCGTTCCTTGTTTACACACCCTCCAGCTATCGACATACCATCGTATATTCTCTCGCAGAGAATCGCCTGAGGCAGCTTCAAAGCTTGCCAGGCAGCATCGAGCCTGTCTGTCGTCGCGTGTCGCTCGTGGTTTCCCTGGTTTCTCTCATACGCAAACCTCTGCTCGCTCGCACATCATCAAACCTCGCTCCGCCGCCTTCTTTTCGCAACCTATTTTTCTGTCTCTTTCGGAATCATCGCCAAGACGTTGCCTCGCGACCGTATTCTGTTACGACCTGATTGATAAATACCCCATCAGACTTAGTCTGCATATTCTCTTCGCTTCTTCTATTTTCCCGCCAAGCCTGAACTTCGGACGACGGTGGGGCAACTCTTCATCCTCCCCTTCAACAACACGGGAGAGAGAGAAAATCCCCCAAGGAAAACCATGACCTCCGGCGCCTCTATCGACGCCCCCATCCGGCCCGCCCTCCTCAAAAACTCGGGCCTGCCAAAGTCCGACTCGTCCGTCTCCACCACGGCTCTGTCTTGCAAATCCATACGCGTCACCGGCGCCCATCCGCTCGGCTCCCTGCATGTCCACCAACCCGCCGACTCGTCTTTGTCGCAAGAAGTCACCATGAACCCAAACACAGCCCCCGACGACGACGAACCCCCGCCTCTGGGTCCCATCGAATCTCACGATGATATTGCGACCCGGCAGCCGTCGCCCCAGCATGGCCACTCCCTGGGGGGCGGAGACATCGTGCTGATCATGGACCTGCCTGCTCATTTCACTGTGGGCTACGATTCCGTCTCCTTCACCGCCCGCGAGTTTGTCGGCGTCAGAGACATCCCTCCTGGACCGCACTTCTTCTGGGTGTCGGAGACGGAGGCCAGCACAACGCGGTGCGGCTTCTGGGTCATCAGCTCGGCCACAGAAAATATTCACGTCATGCAATGGGACAAATTCAACGAGGTTGTCTGCGAGCCAGCTAGCCAAGTCGAGGCCCGCTTCCAAAAGGATAAGATCCAGGACATATATCCCAAGCTGGCGCCTTACCAGTTCCGCGCCCTCAATGCCACCGTCAAGTCGGTGGCCTCCGGTTCCTCGAGCCCCGAGCCCGAATTCGCAAGGAACACCAACATCTGGCAGCAGCTCACGAACGCCATCTTGGCCCCACTACTGAGCAAAATTACCGCCCGCAAGGCCGGCGACTGGGCTGTGCACACGTCGGACCGTGTGAGGGGTGCCCTAATGCTTCCCGCCGAGATTGAGCTCGAAAAGAGGATACCCAGCGTCGTCGCAAGCACAGAGTTGAACTTTACCTTCAGCCAGGGCGCAAAAACGTACGATGCGGAAAGTGTCGGCGCCGCGCGCACCGAGCAGGCAGTCGATGCGACGGCTTATTTGATGTCCACGGCTATCAGTGACGACGACATCGTTGGGGAGCTGCAGTTTGCTTTCATCGTCGGCATGCATCTTGGTAATGAAGCCTGCATCCAGCAGTGGTGGCACATGCTGGTTTCGGTCGTCCTGAAGGCCTACACCCTCCCCCTCCGGCGTCCTGAGTTGGCCTGCTCCCTCCTGCAGACAATCACAGCCCAGCTTGTGTACAATGAACGCTACCTTGATGGCTCCGTACTCGACTATGGTCCGTCATACTCTCGCGATCTCCGCATGGCCCTCATTGTCTACAAGCGACGCCTCAACGAAGTGCTCCTGACACTTAACTCACTGGCCACTCCCGAGCAGGCTGCCGTTGGCCATGCTTTTTCCGAGCTCGAGACGTGGGTCTGGAAGTTTGGATGGGATATCAGAAGCGACTATCTTCGAAAGGGCAAGACGATGCTTGAGGACGGCGAGGAGGTTGAGCTCGAGATGGACGACCTCGAAGCCGAAGATGAACGTGGCGAGTTTGCCGCCACAGTGGTCGAGCTGGATGAGAGCGGAAAGCAGAAGGATCTTGTCTCGTGGGATTAGGGCTCCGGGGTCAGGCGCTGGTTGGAAGCAAAGGAGAAGCGTCGTTGGTTTTCACAGCCGTGTGCCAGAAGCAGCATCAGCATCAGCGATCCTTTCCTGACGCCTCTGCCTCCAGTTGGAGTGAGGCCGCGCCGTTTCTCTTCTCGAAGGACGTCCATTATAGACATGGTACGACCCAAGTCTCGCAACTCAACTCTTGTGCAGGTTGATTTCTAAGGGAAACTGGCATTGGGTACAAGGTCATGGGCATTCAGTATTGTTATGGGCATGCGAGATTTTCTAGCAGGGTGTTTCAGGTCTTTTCTTGGCTTCTTGGGCATTGACTGGTCTGGCTTTGTTCCCTTCTCTGCCGTGGCTTTCGTTCAGAGTTAAATGGTGCGGCTCAAACTTCCAAAGGCTCTAGTAACGCTGGCGCAGGAGGGACAACGTGGGGTGTGCACATGGTTTTGCTAGCCTGGGAGACTGTACTCTGTATGAATGAAGACTTGAATAGGAATCAAATTCTTTAGCGTCCGTCAACCTACTCACTACTGCTATTGGTGCCCGGCTTTGGCACTTGGGTCAGCAAGGATGGTTGGTTTCTTCAAAAGCTCCTCGTTCTTCATCCAGCATGGCCCGGATAAGAGACAGCAACATTTCTTAGACACCACTAATGGTTTTGTGTAAGACCCAGCCCCTTGGGCCACTTCGCCTTTACCCTCAGGCCAGGCCATTGCTCAGGGAGAAGCCCAAAAGGCACGCAGGTAGAGCTGGTAGGTAGCTTATGGCGCATCAAGCCTCTCGGACAAGTCCTCCGCTCCCCTGGCATCCTCGCGCTGCCTTGAACAGGCAGCAAAAGGGGGCAGTGGCCTCGCTCTGGCTGCGAGTATGGCTTGGGTTGCTTGGCGGATGGAAAGTGACGCGCGGAACGAGAGGGTAGGGGGGGAGTCGTGGGGTCCGGAAAGCCGCCGAGATTGCAGCATCCCGGCAGCCGCCCTCGCAGCCAGCCCCGCCGTGCCCTGCCGGGGAAGAGGGACCTGTCCGGGTTTCCGAGCCGAAGACCATTTCGGTCTACCAAAAGGGAACGGCAGCAACGCCGTGGTCTCTGGGGATCGGGGCAGCCAGGGAAACCAAGCCCCTCTGCCATATAAACGGTCTTTTGGTGGAGGGAGAGCGAATTCGGCAGGAGGGGGGACAGGGAGAACCGGATGGAGGAGAGAGAGAGGGAGAGAGGGAGAGAGGGAGAAAGGGAGAGAGAGAACATAACCCACCGGCGTCAAGCTCGATGGCCTGACGAGGTCCTGGTTACTTGCTGTCTGCGTCGCAATTTTGCCCTGGTAACAGGGCGGACTCGGAGACGAGAAATGGTATCGAAACGACGAAAGAACATAGTAGGACCAGTCGAGCAGATCGCGTGCAATGGGGGAAACAACACCCATGCCAAGAGACGAACACACACCAGAGAATCCATAACCTCTTCTGAGCAGATGCCAGGATCATCTATAGCTGTGCTCCAAAACAGCGCCATCGTTATTCGCCGGCCAATCCTTGCTGCAGCGGCGAGCCTTCGAGCCATAGCATCAGAGGATGTTACCGATCAAATCCATCGCAAAAGACAACACGCCAACGCATTTGACATGTGAGGCGTGACAATTAAAAGATGAAAGGGACATGTAGGATATCGGACTGGAGGCAACCGCAGACCGCAGCAAATCACATCCGTCAATAGAGTGCCAAAGGTTAATGTTTAGATCGCACTGAGCAACATGCGCACCACGACATCATTCAGACCTCACAAGCACAAGTGTAGCGTCGTATAATGGTTGACCTATTACTCTCGACATCCTCGACAGGGCAGTGCCTGGTATACACAGTCATCTATCAAATGCCGTCGTCACCTGTCGAGCAAGTAACTGGACCCAACGAAGGTCTCTAATGCTGTCTTCGACACCGTTCGTCGTGTCGTACTCGTTGCCTCTTCAACTTTTGTTCAACCTGAACCACGTTTGGCCATGCCTGAAAGAAGATATCGCACACAGTCCCAAAACCGATATGGGCAAATACAGAAACACAACAAAAGAAAAAAAAGTCGTGGAAAAAATACCAGACTGAAAGGGTCATAGGCACAGTATCCCCGTGTACCTCGAATCTAAGCCCTCCCGTCTACGTGAACGCCAATGTTGCATGATGAATTGCGCAAGTTGCCGCCGCATGATGATGAATTACCGAGCCGTTGGAATAGACCAACAGGCAAGATTCTTACCAGCGTCGGGCACCACCTAGAGGGGCGTTGTTAGAATTGTCTGCAAGGGGAGTCCGTCAGCGTAAACACCACTAAGACTTTGGGAGGAAGAACGTACGACCACCGCCACCGCCACGGCCGCCACCGCGGCCACGGCCCCAGCCGCCGTAGCGACCACCACCACCACCACCACCGCCGCCGAAACGGGTCATCTCGGCGAGACGAGGATCAATCTCCTGCTTGGCTTCCCTGAGGACGTTGACGAGGTCTCGAGCCTGCTTGGAGTCTGCAAAAAGTTAGCGTCAAAGAACGGCAGATAGAAGAGGGGGAAAACTCACTGTCAGTGGTGAAGAAGGTAACAGCGGTACCCAAGGCACCAGCACGACCGGTACGGCCGATACGGTGGATGTAGTCCTCCGAGTTGTTGGGGTAGTCGTAGTTCAGCACGTGAGTAATGTTGCGAACATCTTGATGAATGGGTTAGCATAACGCCTCACGGTATGTATAGCAACGTTCCAGCATGGAACCAGGTATGTTTGGTAATCATATCGGGCCGTCTTTCACTCCGTCGAAGACAGGGCAGTCCGTCTGCGTCAAATGCCATCCTGGAAAGTTCAGTGTACCGGGTCCTCGGGCTTGGGGAATCTTGGGGACAACTTGATCGAATCAAGATATGCCACATCCACGCTTGTACCATTGGCATATGGGAGGCACAAGAGTGGAACAGCGAGTATAGCGAGCCAACGGCTACACACCAGACCAAGACTCCACGCAGGAGCAGAGAGAACCAAGGAAACACGAATGCATCAGGCAAGAGTGCGCAATCAAGAGAGCCCCTAGACATAAGAGTAAAGCACAGCACGAGGCTGCTGGAAGTTGCCATAAAGGTGGGGGGTGGGGGGGGTTGATACTCACCAATACCACGCGACGCGACGTCGGTAGCGACCATGATAGGGCTCTTGCCCGTCTTGAACTGGTCGAGAACCCAGTCACGCTCGTTCTGCTGCTTGTCACCATGGATGGCTGGAAGAACGTGTTAGTGTATCCAAACGAAGGCGAGAGGGAAAACGACATACAAAGCGCGGGCCATCCGTCCTGGCGAAGGAAGCGGGTGATCTCGTCGGCAACACGCTTGGTGCCAACAAAAATGAGAACCTTGTTCTCCTTGTTGTCCATCATCTTCTCGAGGTGCTTGATCATGCGATCACGCTTCTCACTCTCGTTGACCACCTCGACAACCTGGGTGATGCGGTGGTTGGCAGCCAGCTCCATGGAGCCGATGTTGACCTGGATGAAGTCGGTGAGGAAGTCGGAGGCAAGGGCGCGGACCTCCTTGGGCCAAGTGGCGGACCACATGAGGGTCTGACGGTCAGGGCGAATCTGGCCGATAATCTTGCGAATTTGGGGCTCGAAACCCATGTCCAACATGCGATCAGCCTCGTCCAGAACCAGGTAGGTGACTCTGCGCAGGTTGGTCTTGCCAGCCTCGAGCATGTCGATGAGACGTCCGGGGGTTGCAATGCAGACCTCGACACCGCGAGAGAGGTCGCGAATCTGGGGGCCCTTGGGGACACCACCGTAGACACAAGTGTTGCGAATGCGGGAAGACTTGCCGAACTTGGAAATCTCCTGCTGAATCTGGACCGCGAGCTCACGGGTAGGAGCAAGGATCAGGACGATGGGACCATCGCCGGGGGCCAAGAGGGGCTGGGCGTTGATGTGAACGATAGCGGGAAGGCAGTAGGTGAGCGTCTTTCCGGAACCAGTCTCGGCAATACCGACGACGTCGCGACCGGAAAGAGCCATAGGCCAACCTTGAGATTGAATGGCGGTGGGAGCGGGGAAGCCCTGAGCCTTGACCTCGTCCATGACATATCTGGGGAATCCAGCCTCGTCGAAGGTCTCGACAGCCTTGGGAACATCGCTGCCAGCAATGGCGATCTGGTGCTTACGGCGGAAGGCCTCGACGTCCTCGGGGCTGCGGTTGGCGACCTCTTCGTGCTCCTTGTAGAAAGACTTCTCGAACTTGGGCATCGTGTTGATGTCTGCTTGATCGTTAGCTTGTTTGCTTTGATGCAGCATAGACGTGGAAGTACTGACCCCATTCCTGCGTGCGAAGGCCGGCGCCAAGGTTGTTCATGCGGTCGCCGCCGCCGCCACCACCGTAACCACCACCTCCGTAACCACCTCCGCCACCACCGTAGCCGTTGCTGTCACTGGACTGTTAGTTGGTTCTCTATATGAAGAAAAGAAATGATTTGCGACCGTCGATGATGCCGGGGTCCTAAGTCACGTTCGTATCGAGACGCGACATTGCGGGTTCGTCGCAGGCACCAGTGGGGGAGACGTGGCGCCAAGGCCACAGAAGCCTTACGAACCCGACCGACGATGTTCGGAAATGGAATCAATGGAATGCTTACCCGTTGAAACCACCGCCGCCGTAGCCGCCATCGCGACCGCCTCTGTCACTGCGATCGCGACCACCGCCGTAGCCACCACCACCTCCGTAGCCGCCGCCGCCGCCGCGACCGCCGCCACCGTATCCGCCGCCGTAGGACATGTTTGCTACGTGAAGAGAGTGTGCAAGTGTCCGAGGGCAGTTGTCGATCTTCGCGTAAGCAAAGTGTCAAAAGGATTATAGAAAGACCGTGGGGGAGAGAAACGCCGGGTTGAGATCCTTTTCTGAAGAGAACCGAAAAAGAAGAGTGTTGTTGCGTTGAGATGAGGATGGGAGATTGTGAGATGGAAGAGGGAGGGATGCGGACGAGGGAAGGGGGAAAAAAGAACAGGAGGACAGAAGGTTTTGGGGAGCGCAAGGGAAGGCGGTCCGGGGTGAATTTTTTTCTCGCCTGCCAAAACTTTTCGAGGCAGAGGCTGCTGAGGACCCTGCTAAGGCGAGAAAGATACGTACCTCATGCACGTGGACCCGCTCCTTCTCTACGTATCATCGACCGGATAAGATAGTGGATATGACTCGCGATAAGGCACCTCCGCCAATTCTGCGACAAGGTTCTTGACTCTCGGGCTTCTCTCGCGGGGGGTCTCCAGCTTTCTGTTTTCCAGAAAACCCTTCTCAGACTTTGCATTTAATAAATTGCGGATACCATCTCTGGATGATTGGAATTCGGTTGGTCCTCGGATGAGCCTCCGCTGGCAAGTGTTCTCTTTCTCATGCAGTTCTCAGCCTATGTCAGTAATGGGGTAGCAGCATGTACACCTGAACTGTCAAAGAAAATGAAGCAAACGGCATGTGAAGCTAATGCACTAAACAGCAAGGCCTCCTTAGCTTTGACTTTTTGCTGTCTTCTTCTCATTCTCCTTCCAATCCCCTTCTTGGACAAATTAGACACACATTGATCTACTACAATGTGTCGTGTATGTGGCTGGTTGAGCGCCAGGATGACGACAATTAGATGCATTGGCCATGTTCCAAGCCAGTCAGTCATGCCTGCTGGAAGTATGGTTGCAGTCATTCCTGTTTGGGATTTCTTTGTCTACTGCCTGTCTGCCTGTGTTGGAAGGCCGGTCCTTTTTCATGTACCCTGTTGCATCCCATCAGGCAATGGCCCGGCAAGGGGTTTCTCATTGGAAAGGAAACATCTCCCAGAAGCCAATTTCCATCTGCGTCACAGTCATCAGATGCTCGAGGCTTGTGGGACGGGCGCCATACCTTGGTTCCATGAATGAAAATGTTGACCAGCCGCTCGATACTCGACGGGGACTGCAAAACGGCATGCCTCTCGATCAACTCTGTCCTCTGGTCAGCAACTCTGCGCTTCGTCAAACCGTCGTCGAAGCAGCACCCACCTGATCCAGTCTTGACGGCTCCAACGTAGTCATCGCCAACGTAGTTTTCTATCCACTTCCAGTACGTGTTGTCGTCGCGTTTGGTCTTGACGTCGCCATGGAGCTGTGTGGCCACGGCGCCGTATCCGAGAAGACAGGGGGCCAGCGCCATTTGCAGTGCGATCCAGTCCTCGCTCATCCCCACGTCGAGAACGTATCGTGTGTACGCCGTGCAGGCTGTGCTTTGTTAGACGACGAACCTGATACCGGCCGGCAGACGACTGACCTTGATGCTCTTCGGTCGCCTCAATCTCAGGCACAGTGATACCGAAGCCTTTGCAGTAGTCGATGTGCAAGCTCATCTCACGAGTGATGTGACTGACGATGGTAGCGCCCTGGCGAGGTCAACGTATATCCCACCACGGCGACATCTACTACCCACAGCTGCAATGTCCGCAATGTTTTTGGCCTTGTACGACGCCAAGGCATTAGCTCTGGCAAAATGGACCTTTTCGAACATGTCAGCAAAATATCTTGGCCTATTGACCGGAGACATACGAGGTAGAGGTAGTCTTGGATGAGGTATTTCCGAAAGGAATCCATAGGCAGCGTGCCGTCGCCCATGGCCATGACGAAGGGGTGGTAAACAAACGTTTTCCACACGTCCTTGACATCGGGTCGTGCGAGCATATATTCAATGAACCGTCCCCTGTGACTAGTCAGTATCGATCTTCCTAGAGCATCGGAGGTTGTACGGCGCAAATGGAAGTGTCTGAACCGAATGAAAGTGGTTCAAGGGTCCATGTCCCTTGCCGAAGCCTGGAGCTGTTTTGATCGCAGCCTCGATGTATCGACAAGCCGACCTAGCTGCTTCAGGTACACTGAGACCTTTGGCGAGGTTCGACGCGATGGCAGCTACCATGTGTCAGTACCTTCAACTCCCAACGAAAACGGCTTTACCCACAAGCGAGCGAGCAGCCTGTTCCATGCGTGTTCGTGGAACTTTGATAAGGGCTCTGGATATGCAAGAACTCCCCTTGCCCGTAGAGCACATCAACAACAATGGCCTTCTCGTCCTCCGTCTCAGCCACAGTGAAGTCTGCCTTGAACGGCGCATGCCCGCCCTTGACGAGCACCCACTCGGGGCCAAGCGCCTGGACGGACCTTGCCATCTCATCGAGGTCCCTGACGCTCTTCACCTCGACGGATTTGTAGCCCGAGTCTTCAAGGATGAGCTTCGCCTCGGGGATGTTGGGCGTGAGGACGGTGGTGAGCCTCAGGAGACCCTCCAACAGCTCGGCGACAGCTTCGCGTGGAAGAAGCTCCGCCCCGCTAGTTGCGATCATGACCTGCCATTACTGTAAGGCGAACACTCCCTGAAACCGATAGAAAATAGGGCAGCGCATACCGGGTCTACAACCACCCTGGGGATTTTGTGCCTTTTGAGAGCCTCGACAACTGTACCTATCGTCGCAGGAGAAGCCAGCATACCTAGACCCAGTCAGTTCCCGAGAACCCCCTCCAGCGAGCGGCATGCACTCAGCCCACCGGTTTTGACAACATCGACGCCAATGTCGCCGACGCAGGCGTCAATCTGCTTAACCAAGAACTCCTGTGGCACATGGTGAATGTCGTGCACGCCGGTAGTGTCCTGTGCCGTCAGGGCTGTCGTGGCGGTCATGGCATAGCAGCCATGAGCCGCGATCACCTTTTGGTCCGCCTCGAGACCGCTATAGATTGTCTAGTTTCAGTTTCGGACCTTCAAATTGGCGTGATGAAACAGGAGTCACTCACGCTCCCCCCGAACTGTCAGAGCCGGCAATAACGAGAACCCGTCCCTGGACCATGCTGATTGTTAGTACCAGTCGAAATCGACCAGATCGAACGTTATCTGTGTCGGTCTATGAAGAATGCGAAGAGACTCCAAACAACGATCAAATCCGTCGTGCAAGGTGTTACTGCAGGTTGCCGAGAACACCTTTCCAACTGTGACGGGACGGAGGATGGCGGTTAACGTTGGAGCGGCCGTGGTTCGTGGATGTCACTCAAGGTGGGGGCGGGTCCAAGATTGATTTTACACATCTCAACGGTCCAGTGACCAGAACGTTCAGATCGTGGGCAGCCGCAACACGTAGGGAATCTCTCGCGCTTGACGTTGGTATGGTCACATAGTCATTACATCACAAGCCCGCAGACTTCACCAATGTAATCTTCAAAATGAAGAAGAAGCCACTTTTTGGAAATTGCCTACCTACCCTGCCGGCACACCCCACTTACTCCCTGGGAATCGAAATGCAGACAGCCAACCCGCCTCCATCATATCCATTGCTCGCTCAAATAGCAAGTCGTGATTTCTGAAAGTCTTCTTCCTGGGAAAGACCTCGGACGGTTCGCCAGACCGGGCATATCCATCCCAAAGTAGTCCCGAGACATAGTACAAAAAAGCCAAAAGCAAAACGCCTCATCATGGTGTCTGGCGCATCTCAAAATCCACCCGTCTGCTTTCGTCGCACATGCCAAGTAGTTCGAGAAAAATGTGCCAAATGCAACGAGATGACGGAGCCTTACGCCGTCTCCGCCGAGCTCTCCGTGTCTGCCGAGCTTTGGCTCTTCGACCGCTCCGCCCTCGTCGGGGTATCCTTTACTAGCTCCGAAGGATCCGAAATGCTCCTCTGCCTCTCTGTTCGGTTCTCGTCACCAGATGACGACCCATTGACCCCGTCGTCCTCATCCTCATCGGACCCACTGTCGCTGTCTTCGCCAAAGACAATCCGCCGGATGACGCTCTTGTCAAACATCTCTAGTACCATTCGTCGGATAGGTAAACGGTAGTGGTTGTATTCGAGCATCGTCATAACGCGCTTGAGCATCTTTGGGCATCTGAAACCCGGCACCTTGTGCTGCCTGATCTGCATCAGCTCGCCCATGGCGCGTTTGTACAACACCATGTTACCGAGGTCAACGACAAGGTCGAGAATTCGTTGGTTGATGGCTAGTTCGTTGGCGAAGGCCGGCAGCTCTTCCTTCTCCAAAGGCGGACGCGCTACCGTGGCTGGCGGCGGAGTCAGAAACGTCTTTTGCGAGTCTGGCAACGTAATCTTGGAGGCGATGGCGTGATCCCAGGGCTTGAACGAGAAGAACCTCGACAGGTTGTTAGGGATGCAGAATCCCAAAGACTCTCCCCTGGGCGAAAGATTTGCGTCCCACCCGCACTCTGAAAGGATCTCCAGGCCGTGAGCAGATCTAGAGATCAGCCCAAGCACGAAGAAAGCGGTGCCGCGCAGACTCATGACCTCGTGCTCTTCGGCGATCTTCACAATGTCCTCCACAACGTCGCATGATTCGATAAAAGGGGCACCGAGCTCCATCGATCCAACATTGCCAACGGCCCACATTGACGCCTTGACTTTCAACAAGAGCTCTGGATCTTCCGACTGCATCCCATACTCTTTGATCGTGCTGGCAAACTCGGCGAAGTGTCCCTTGTCGCTGAGTAGCTTGCAGCCTTCTTGAGTGCGTGCGAGCTCGCGATAGAAGTGCGGCGGAATGTGGTTCTCTGGCTCCGCCTCCGCTTGAGCCTCATCCACCATGTTCATGCGGTTCTGATGCTCCTCCGGATTCTCGAGGAACGCCTTGGCCAAGCTGGTCTCGATCACTCCTACGTACGAGTCGTTCCGACCGAGGAACCAGTCGTCCATTTCGTTGCTGATATAATCGACGCCATCGAGGTAGTGGTAGCCGATGGAAGAAGACAGGAACCTCAAGAGGAGGGGAGCGCCGATTTCTCCCAAGTGATCCATTGTTGGGCGGCACTGGACAACGTATTCCAGGTATGCCTTCTTGTTGCATGCCTTCTCGAGGATCTTAACCGCGGTGCGGCAGACCTCTACCTCGGGGTCGTAGAGCTGGTCGCACAGCTTTTCAATTGCCCACTTCCAGTCAACCTTTCCGTGGGAAGATTGTGACGCATCGAAAGGCCGAGTTGCATACTTTCGCAGAGCATTCGTCGCCGTGATGCGAATCTCTCTCGTACCAGACGTCAGTGCTTGCTCTATAAGCACTCGCGGGTGGCCCGGGATGCTGTAGTCGAAGTTGGAGAGTAGCAGCTTGATCAGGTCGGGGCGCTGTTTGTGGCCGAGAATGTGATACATCATGTTAAACATTCTCCAACGCTGCAGAAGCTCTAAGCCCCTGGGGTCACCGCTGAGGACGCCGAGCATAGGGAAGTAGCCAGCACAAAGCGTGCTTTGCAGGCGGCCAGGAGAGAACATAGGGTCCGTCGACGTCAGCCCGCTGCTCTGCGAAGGATGTCAGTCTTGGTCTTATGACCGGGTTGTGAATAGCGTGACACTTACCGGATCGCATTGAGCCAGGCACTCGGCTATCTGCCGCAACATCTTATGATCCTGCAGGTAGTCCACACCCTCGTGGGACTGCAGGAGAGTATGCATCAATGCACATCCTACCCTGACGTACTTTTGCGTGTTCTTGTTGCTCGAAAGATCAGAGAACCTGTGCTTAAAAGGCCGGTAGAAGCTCATGATCCTGTTCATGAATTTGGACACTCTGTTAACCTCGTCCAACCGCTTTCCATCTTGAAGCGGCCCTTCGATTATTCGCGAAATGACGTCCCAGTTCCACTTCAAATAGTTGGAGCTGTTCAAGACGTTGGACTCAACCAGGAGCTGTCGGATTGCGCCCTCTTGAACCACAGTCCCGGCGTTGCCCTTGCGATGCATGTCCGCGAGGTTGCCCATGCTGTCATTGGAGGGCAGGGTTCCAGCTGTGGCAACAGACGGCGAGCTCCTGTACAACGTCCTGCTCACGGAGCTAATCTGATAAACTATACCGGAGGCAATAAATCGGTTGTCGTCTTTAAACTGAGTAGCGGCGGCGAACAATTCTGGAAGCAGAGGGAGATCGTTGCTCCATGAAGAGGGAAGGAGCCTGCTTGACAGCTTCAGTACCTCTCCGATAAGGAGGCATGTCTTCCTTGACAACTGCGGCTCGCTGGTCCGTGCGACCTGGAGGAGGTTTTCCAGAAGACCGGCCTTGACGAATGTTGCCAGAAGAAGGGCAGTGTAGTGGTCCATGAAGTTCTGCTCTCCGCCATCTTCTTCCATGGGGGATGACGTCGCTGATGATGTCTGGTTTGGGATGGACTTTAGGCTGGCAACCCGTCCGTACGTCGTCAAGCGGCGGCCAGCAAGAAAAGAGGAAGCCCACGAAGGAGATTTGATCCGAAGGAGTAGGTAGACGAGATCGATGACGGTTTCTCGGATGGTGGGCTGGGGAAGCACCATGCTGGTCAGCAGCGACTTGAGAGCGCGGGATTCGTGCATTGTCAATATCATCAGACCAGGCCAGCTCTTGAGAATCTTGGTGATGGCCTTAGCATTTTGTTTCAACAAAGTCTCGTTGGCCAAGACAATGTCTGTGAACGCTGTGAAGAGGACCTCCAGATCATAACCAGAGCGCAGGTAAACCCTCTTCTGCGGACTGTCCAAAACATGCATGTAGGATGTTGTGAGTGACTCTGGCGACTTGTAGGTACCTTCGATCAAGGCCTCAGAGAGTGGTGCCAGGCCACCAGATGCGACTGCTAGGGCAGGATCACGAAGCATGATCTCAGCAAGGGTCTCCAGGCAGATGGACCGCAGGCGGTCTTCAGCCTGCTCAGCAACTGCAGCCACAGTTCGAACCACGGCACGTGACAACTCTTTGACTCCGTCTTTTACATCCAAGAAGGCTCTGACAAACTTCAGAGCCTGCTCGCGCTCCAGATCAGCCTTGCGGTCTTTGATCAAAGATCTGCTTTGTGTCAGTAAGGCCCCCAAAGAAGATGAGGTTCCTACTTACGTCACAACAATGATATCAGTATTCAAGCTGCGGATCTTTTTTAGGGAGGCTACATCTGAGATGGCATATCGGATCATGCGGTAGCCAGCGGCCACTACTTCTCTCGCCTCGCTGAGGAGCATGACCTGCATACGCAGACCAAAGACAGACCACACCAGGTCATACTTGAGGGTGGGGTGTCTTCTAAACAAGTCGACTAGGCTGTTACCTCGGCTGACATAGTATTCTGGAGGCATACCCTCCTGTTCCAGGGCCTGAAGCAACTCGGCTAGAAGAAAGGTGGGCGACTGCTCGGCGGCCTCCTCGTTGTCGGACCCAGCACCACTGCGAGAGGCACTGGGCGGAGAGCGCAGTCCATTGTTGGCGGAAGAATACAGGGCATCGTTGGTCCTCTGTCTCGTTGGAGTCGTCGGCGTCGGCTTGAACCTCGAAGCGTCTGCGATCTTCTGCCGCAGAATCTTGATCCGCTGATTGGACGCGTTGAGCTCGGCTTCGACCTTGGCCCTTTGCTCCTTTGTCTGCTTCGCCTTCTTCGCATTCAAAGCTTCCAACATGTTTTCGCTCCCATCCTTGATCTTCATCTCCCGATTCAGCTGTTCTCTGAGAGCTGTAAGTGTCTGCTCGGCAGCCGTGGCGGAATCTTCCTCGTCGACCTTATCGATGCTGTAGATATCGCCCCGGGAGCCAGATCGAGATGGCATCATCTGGCTGCGCAGCTCAGAACTGAAGCTCCCGGGCGCGATGGAGGGGTTGAGCGAGGAGCCTCGGGGGCCGAAGCTGACGCCCGAGGCGCCCAAGCTTCTCGATGCATTGGTAGAGGCAGAGGGCGGCTGGAGGCCGCCCGCGCTCGCCTCGCGCTCGAAACTCGGTCGTGGGTTGAGGGTATTGACGCTCGACGCAGACTGCTGAGGCGACAGTGCCTTTTGAGACTGGCTGGAGGCGCCCAGCATGACGGTGAAACCTCTCTATGATACCACCTTTTTCCGGGGCTTCTCCGTAGGTCGTTGCATTCGGGCGACTGTTATCGCGAGACTACTCGATATGTGTGGTTGTTGTTTTATCTAGGAAGGGGGATGATTCGTCGAATTCGTCGTTCGCACGGAGTAAAGGACGGCCGTCGACCAATATGGGTTCTTGCGCGACGGATGTATCAATGGAGGATTCGATGTGAGCGCAGTCGTCGGAGAAAGTGAAAATATAACCGTAGACAGTTATCGATCGGGTGGATAGTCGGATCGTAGGCTGTTAGGCGCAGATAGTTGAAGTCGGACGGCCACCTGCAGAGCCAAGCCAAGACAAGGGCAGGTCGTCAGTCAGTCCGGGTGGAGATGCGATGGGGATTCAATGCTGAGGATATGTGTGTCGATCGTGGGGTTTATTCCGCAATTGCCCGTTACGGCAGATCAATTAAAGACAACCAACGGTGCCTGAAGCTGACTGGAAATGAAAAGGTATAGGATTTAATTGCTCGTAGAGAATGATGAAGTATGGCGTCGTCAAGGACTCGGGCGTTGTGCGATGGCTCGGCGTGGCTGCCAGTTCACAGGGCAGTTCACGGTTGACGGTCCACGGCGCTTGGTCGCTGGGCTCCAAACCCGCTGGCTCTGCTCCACGCTGCCAGCTTCAGTGACCAGGAGTAGGTAGTGGAGGTACATGTACCTCTACCGCTGCCGTGGTGCGTTGCGGGTGTACGTACAACTTGATGACTAACACACCCGGGTAGTAGGTATGGTCGCCCAACGGTGCTGCTCCTCTGCTATCGATGTCGGGTGTGGGTGGTGTCAGGTTGAGGTGGTGGTGCAGTGTCAGAAGGCCGACATTGCGAGGTACAATCCAAGGCGGGTAGGCAGCATCCGTAGGTAAGTACGGATAGTGTCAGACAGACTGTCAGCGAAGAGGCGTGCTGAAGTCAACGGCAAGACCAAATCGTGGTGTTGGAATTCTTTCAATCAGACCTACCTCAGGTAGGTAAGGTAAGGTACCTAGGTATGCAAGCACTCAATTTGCCCACTTGTCTCTTCGTGCCCAGGTACTCAACCCGCCCCGCTTCTGCCCGCTTCGCCCACTGGGCCGGCTACAGAGTATGAGGTACTTCGCAGAAAGCACGGGCCATGTCCTCTTACTCGATACCTGTACTTGGACGGATAGAGCACCTTGCCTTGCGGTGTCTGGCTCGGATAGTGGGAGGGCCCACCAGGGAACCAATGGGAAAGTGTCCATGAGCTGAAATGGTTGTCATCGACAATGGCACGCTCGCTGAAAGTGTACATCATTTCTTGATCTTTTTGATAATGCGAACCTCTTTTATGAAACCATGAGGCAACTTCGGGACCGCACCTACTGTACACCCGCTTCAACGTCCAGAAGCCCAAGCAGAGGAAACTTGCTTCTGTAGATGGAAAAACGTAGAAGAGACGGGAGCGGCGTGCGGCCACCCTCCTCCTGCTGCTCCACTGCCAATGCTGAAACACGGCCGGCTCCCACGTCCACAGTCGTTCGATGCCTCGGCGACGTCCACCATGCATCTTCTGGCCAGACTCGAGCGTCTCCGAGACTATACTTAAAGCCAAGGATCGAGGGGTCGGTTGCATTTCGGCGGTTGCTACACTGAACAAAACCGTTTCTGTCAGGGTCAAGTACGGGATTTGCTTCTTCGGCCCTTGGGTCTGACATCCACAGCCCCGAGATGGCGGTGGCCCCGGTATAGACCTCACCTCTTCTCACTTCACTTCAACCTCACATCAGACCGGAGAACGACGGCAGAGATTTGCAGGCGATGTCTTGCAGGAGGTGGGGTTGAGAAGTCCTTCAGATGGTGTGCTTGTGCTAGGTACTTTTGGGTCACCAACCGAGGAGGCAAGCTTACAGAGGATGTGATGCGGTGTTCGGAGCCGGCCATTGAGGTTCATAGACACACGAAGTTTCTGCGGCTCGGCCCCCTTACATTGAGCCTCCCAAACCCTGAAGGGGTTTGCTTCAGTCATCCGGCGAGGAAAAGAGAAGAGGGAAAAAATTGGTTCCGCCTGATACCTGTTGCCTGCCGGGGGCCGCAAAGAGCCGTCCAGAGAGCGGCTGCATGCGGCGACCTGCCTGCCCAGCTCATCAAAGGGCATCGGCGGGCTCCGGGGGATCCACTAGTCACCCATAAGGCCATCTTACCCCACGGCTGCCGGACCCTATCCAGCGATCGGATCAGTTCGGCCAGTGCTATTGGACCGCCGCACACCTTGGGCCTTTGGGCAATAGCACCTCGTAGAAGCAGGGCAAACATGCCGACTCAAGACGCCACTACGCTATCTCTGGATCTCCGTATCCTGCGTGTTGGTGGGTGACGTTCAACGAAGCTAAACGGAAACTGAGAAACCTCAGCCGTCCTCCCCTGAAACAAATTGATATATAAACAGTTTGCCTACCCCCTCGAGCATCGCCTCCGCTCTTGGCTCTTGCTCTTGTCCTCTGTCTCATTGTCCAATCACCGCAGCCCTCATCATCGCTATCCCAAAGTTCTCGTAGCTGTTTCATCCTCGTTATCTACCTCTTCATCTGCTGTGACAACAACAACAACAACAACAACAACAACAACAACAACAACAACAACAACATCATCACCATCACCATCATTAAACGTTTGACAATCATCTCTCTGTCTCAACCACCTCCCACTAACACTATCATTTGCAATGTCGTACCTCGCCTCCGCCCGCTATGGCAAGGACAACATCCGCGTCTACAAGGTCGAGCGCGACGGCGCCACCCAGACCGTCACCGAGATGACCGTCTGCTGCCTGCTCGAGGGCGACATCGACACGTCGTACACAGCCGCCGATAACAGCGTCGTTGTCGCCACCGACTCCATCAAGAACACCACCTACATCAAGGCCAAGGAGAACCCCGTCAACCCTCCTGAGCTCTTCGCCTCTATACTCGGGGCCCACTTCCTCGACACCTACGCCCACATCCACACCGCCAACATTAAGATCGTCCAGCACCGCTGGACTCGTATGACCATCGACGGAAAGCCGCACCCTCACTCATTTTTCCGCGACGGCGAGGAGACTCGCAACGTCGAGGCTCGCATCTCCCGCCATGAAGGCATCGCTCTCGCCAGCGCCATCCAGAGGCTCACCGTCCTCAAGTCCACCGGCTCCGCCTTCCACGGCTTTGTCCGCGACGAGTACACTACCCTTCCCGAGACCTGGGACCGCATCCTCTCCACCGACGTCGACGCCGGCTGGACCTGGAAGTTTCCGGATCTAGCCGCCGTGAGGGCCGCCGTGCCCCGCTTCGATCCGGCGTGGCAGGCCGCCCGCGACATCACTATGAAGACATTTGCCGAGGATGAGAGCGCCAGCGTGCAGAACACAATGTACAAGATGTGCGAGCAGATCCTCGCCGCCGTCCCCGAGGTCCTGACCGCCACCTACTCCCTGCCCAACAAGCACTATTTCGAGGTCGACCTCAGCTGGCACAAGGGGCTCAAGAACACGGGCAAGGACGCCGAGGTCTACGCCCCACAGTCCGGGCCTAACGGTCTCATCAAGTGCGAAGTTGGGCGCAAGCCCGAGACGGCCAAGCTGTGAGAGGTGCGGCTGTATTCTGTGGGAGAGAAAAAGAGAAAGGACAAGATGATTTTCAAGGGAATCAGCATCTGCATTTATCCTGGCGTCCATGCCCTGGCTCAACTTCGCCAGTTGTTTTTATAGCAGTAATGAGCAATGAATCTAGAGGAACATATCCGAAATGAAACCGCACATCTATATATTCTCAGTAGAACGGTGGTCAGGCCCAATGTGCTTCAGATATATTCGTCTTGTATGTACTCCACGAATGGCATCCGACAACCTAGACATCATCAGGCAAGAAATGCCTTGGCAAGCTTCGGCTGCAACCTATCCCGGATTGCGTCTCTTGAGAGGATACAAGCGATGACTCCACAGGGTATGCACGGGCGGTCTCTTTTCTCGTCCTGCTGTCCCGCGTTCTGCCCATGTCAGCCAGGACTCCTGACCGTTCGAAGCTCACGTTTTGGGGGGGTTAAATGGGACCCAAGCCACCATGATATACACTTCGGGGCGAAGCCCACGCCAGTCGACAACGCTCTGCAAGACTCTGGCACATGCGGCCGAGAGTCTCGCCATCGCGCAGGTCCAACGACGTAGTCCGGGAAACAGCAGCTCGCCTCTCGAGTGGTCTCGCGATGAACTCGGAACAGGCCAACTGCAACCGTCCGTCTCCGCGGAACCCCAGAAAGCGCCGGCGTCCAAACATTTGAGAACGATTAGACTTCCATTTTGAGATGCCCTTATTCATACAGAGTGTACACGCCGAACAGACGGCCGCTCCATTGACTCACCAAACCCATAACCCTTCGCCCTCTCCCCGTTCGAACCACGCTCTCCCAACCACTACCACCACCTCTCTCATATCCTCTCCGAATCCGCCTCCCGGATCGCCTTGACCTGCTCCTCCCACCCGTGCTTCCCGACGGGAACGCCACCGAACCGGATGACGTTCTTCTTGTACGGGTGGGCCTCGCCCTCAAACGCCTTCAGCCTCGCCAGCCTAGGAGCGCGCAACCTGTTCTTGGGCAGCATGCCGCTGACGGCTTTGCGCAGCACCTCGGCGCCGCCGTGCTTCGCCATCAGCACGTCCATGGTGACGGCCTGCAGGGAGCCGGGTCGGGTGTTGTGTCGGTAGTATGTCTTCTGCCACTTCTTGCGGCCCGTGACGTGCAGCGCCGCGCAGTCCGTTACGACGACGTAGTCGCCGCAATCCGTAGAGGGGTCCCAGATCGGCTTGTGCTTGCCCATCAGCAGCACAGCGATGCGCGAGGCGAGGCGGCCGAGGGACGGGGGCGTGACGCCCGGCTGGGTCGACAGTGTCTCGTGGGGGGCCGAGGCAGAGACGTGGTGCCATACCCGAGAGTAGGAGAGGCGAGTCTGTTATGTGAATGAGGTTGTTAGCGGGCTCGACTTGTATGGGAGGTTCAATTGGGAAAAGGGGGGTGGGAGGAGAGCTTACCAAACCAATGGTTTGCGACATCGTGAAGTATGTTCTGGGCTGGCCGCCTCAGCCGACACTCCGTCTTGCCGTGTACTGCGATTGATTTCGATCGATCGAGAAGAGCCTGAATAATCAGGTATGGACGGCGACGGAAGCTTGGAAGTAATCTCGTTCGTCGTCAAAGGGCTACGCGGTCCGGCGTCGTTCGGCGATCGATATTCATTCAACCCAATTGATGACCTGAGCTAGGTTCCCAAAAATTTGGAGACGAGCGCACGAGCATTGTCAGGTGACTGGATTACGATAAGATAAGTTCCACTGACAGTGAGCCAGCTTGCCTAGCACCCTAGCAACCTAGGTACCTACCTAAGGTACTCTGTACTAACAGCTAGTCACCGATCACGTATCCGTACCTTTTTCTTCGAGCTGCGCACCAACTGGCCCGAGCGTCTTCTTGGTAGTGGGGCGGCCGAGCAGAAAGCAATGCGATTGCGCTCTCGCCCTCCAGCGGAGAGCTAGGAGGGGCAATTGAGTGGGAGTGTGTGTGTGGGAAGGCGATTTCAAAGCAACTATCCCAAAGTCACGATAGACCAACCCGACATATTAAAAGCGCATCTGGCTCCGCCCTCCCTCAGACGCAACTCGCCCTCGCCGGGAATATCTTCTCGACCTTCGGCTGTGACGGACCTACGACCATCCCCCCCCCCTCGAAAACCACGACGCCTCTGACTTGTTCCTTGGACTATCATCTCAAGAAGCCAAGGTCGGAGCATGCTCTACTGCCTACCTGACTTCCTCCACAACTATCGCTCCGTGTTACAAAGCCCACTGCGGCGAAGCAGACGACCCTTTACGATGACCGTCTCATATCCTTTTCAGGTGAGCTGAGGGGTGTTCGCTCTCAATTATCCTCATCCATTCCACTTCCCCTCCGTTCCCCTTCCACCCGCGCAAGTCTGGTCCCGCCCCTCGAGCTGCCTATCATTCATGTACTTATGTGGTTGGTCGAACGTCCCTGACGGTGCCCTCCCGCCGGAGCAGAGGCGGAGGCTTGCGTATGTGAGCTTGCATATTTACTGCCCCGACCGTACATTACAGCAAAGGAGGTTGCCGTGTAGAACTGTGATGGCTAATGAAACGTCCGAAAACTCCGACTAGACCGTTTTCGCCGTCCCCATGACATGTGACGGCTGCGTCAAGGACGTTTCAGACTCGCTGTACAAGCTGGGGGGCATCACTAAGGTCGAGGCCAACCTCCAGGACCAATTGCTTTTTGTCGAGGGCACAGGTACGCTATCTTCTGCTGCAAATTCTGAATGTTTTTTCTTTCGAGTTGTTCGTCTTCTACGCCTGTGTCGTTCACTTCTCACCCCCCCC